>JBBYHH010450170.1:0-19892 GCA_038382905.1 Daphne laureola
TGGAGTGAGTTGAAAGTGAGTTGTTAAAGTGTTAATTGGATGTTTATGAATACATTTGATACTTGGAATTAACCTTGAATCATCATGTATGGTCAATTTTGGATTATGGCCGAATTTCAAAGGTTAAAAATTATGTTGATGATTCTTTGTTAAAGTGTTGATTTGTGTTGGATTAGTGATTATTTTGGGCTCCTAAAGTGTTGTTAAAAGTTGGAAGAAAATTCTCTTGGTGTGTTTTCAATGTGGGCTGAATTGTTCATGTGGAAAGCATGTTGGAGTTCTTTGTTGGAATTATAGATTTGTGTTGGTTTAGTGATGCTTAGAATTCCTAAATAAGTGTGTGAGTGTTTGACAACATTTAGCTTGGTTGGCCTCTTGTCCTTCAATTGGCCGATTTTATTGGAAGTGAATTATGAGTTATGGATTAAGGTTGGAATTTGGTGTTTGATAATGGTTGATGATTTCTGAGATGGAATTTGAATTTCTGAATCGTTGTAAGTATGTTTGGTAGCGATTAGCTTGATTGGTCATCTTTCCATGATTTGGCCAATTTTGATGAAGCTTGAGTTAAAGCTTCTTTTGTGTTGGAAGTTGATCAGTGATTTGAGAATTACATTTCTGGTTGTTGTGTGTGGTTGTTCAGCTGTATTTCTATAATTGGGCTACGGAAATACAGCTAGTATGCTGCCAGTTTTTTGGGTTGCCTCGGGAAAGTACAGCACTTTTGCGGTTTGTCAGGTAAGGGTTCAAATCTCTTTAATATGCATTTTGGGATGCCTTCGTGCATATTGGGTTAGTTGAAGCTAGTCTCGGGCCGAGGGTGGGGTCCGGTAACTCTCGGGGCTAGTTACATGGTAAGGTTAATGGCGTGCATGTTTTAAGTTTGGAAGACCCAATTCTGGGATTATTATGTGATTTTGATGTGTATTGATCATGGTGATCAATTTTGTGATGCTAGTGTGCAATGATTGACCAATTATGTGATTATGATGGTTTACAGGGAACCTAGGCCCCTCGCTGATACCATGCAAATGTTTTGTATGTGGGAACCCCGATTGGTTGAGCATCAACCATCAGGGGTCGTCTTACCTATACCTGTATTGATATAGGTATCTGTATCTGTATCTGTGTATGTATATGTGTTTTCGTCCTTCGGGATGAGTTGGTTTCCCTCCGATGGGATGAGAGGTTATGTGTTTCCGTCTGATGGGACATCTATATTTGCATATCATATCATTTTGTACATATCATGGATCATCTGACATTAGGTTGTATAAATTGTTTAGAACATGGCATACTAACCTTTTGTGCAGGATTTACTAACCTCTTTTTGCAAGTTGTTTTTTTTTTTAAAAAAAAAAACTATGACCCTTACCTAAGCCCTTACTAAGTTCTCTTGAGGACTCACCCCCTTATGATTATACTTTTTCAGGATCTTCTGATAAGCAACCTATGGAGTAGCTCCGTTAGGTTTCCTGTAATTTGTGTGTTCAGGTACATGTTGCTCCTTGATGTGATTTCTGTTCTAGTCGGGGGTGATCTCGATTGAGAGTGTTTCTGTTTGAGAAGTATGGATGAGCACTTATGAAAGTACTAACAGTTAACTCTTTTGTTTGTGTTAGCAGCAGCAGCAGTGACCTTGAGGTGATCAAGTGTGTCAGGCTCTGTAGGTTTAGATGCATATGTGCATGTAGCATGGATCACAAATATGAGGATTGTATGATTAATTGGTCGCTTACATGATTTGGGAAACTATGGTTGTGGTATTTAAATGGTAAACCTACCTAGTCCATGTTTCCTTGATGCTTAGTATGTTATGAACAAGTATGGGCATGTTTGTGATGTTGCTTAAGATAGGCTTTGGTTGCCCTAAATGATTGTCGTTATACATTTAAGTGTGTTTGTGAAACAATTTTCTTAAGTTTCCTGAGCATATTTTTTAAGTGTTGGGAGGCTTTTGAGTTAAGTAATACCGGGCCGGGTTATGGGATCTGTTGCCCCAAATGGGCCTCCGTCCGACGTCATCCACCTCTCTGCCCCATTCCGTTGCTTCCCCCGGTCGACGGGGGGGACATACACATTAACTCCTTAACAAACTTACCTTAAAAGGTCTATTTATACTAAACTAAAATATCAAATTGCCCGAAAAGATCCCAAATAAGCAACGGGTTCGATACCCTTACTCATTAGTCACATATTACGCGTGATTCTTGCGCTTGGGGTCATAAAAGGGTTTTATAAACTTAAAACTTGATCAAAAAGTGAACCGAAAGTGATATACCTTTCTCATCCCAACATCATGTTGACATCAGTTACTTGTCTCTTTTACTTCCTGTTCTCCTCAAGAACTTTTTGTTCTTTTCTCTTTTTGTTCTCCTCGACTTCTTTTTTGTTGTTTGCTCTTCTCCTTCTTGTGAATAGGTTTTATGCTCTTTTTCTTCTGTTGTACTTGAACTATTTTATTTTTACACTTTGCAGTGACAAAAGCTTCCTCTGTTATATTTTTCTCAGCAGTTTTCCCTTTTTTTTTTGCACAATTACCAAAGAAACTTCTTGCCTTTGATCCTTCTGCTTTTCTCTTTCTTCAACATGTCCTCACTTGAAGAAGGTCTGAATATGCAAGAATGGCTTTAACAGGAAAGTATCGTTAACAAGCAACTTCACTAAGAAGTTAGGGTGTGCACTGTTCAATTTTTTCACTATTCCTTTACTTTTCTCGGGTCAATTTTTGGTCATATGTTTGACTAATTACAGCAGCTCTAAAATTGGGGACTCGATTTTTCATGCTTCCATCAGAACTTTCTGGACAACAAAGTTGAAGTCAAAGTGTTGAATTTGAAGGGTGCTTAAACCCTTCTTTGTCATCACTTTTTATGCTTCCTCTATTTTTCTTTTTTTTTAACAGAACTCTCTTCAGATGATGTTCAACAACTGTAATGAAATGAAACTGTTAGCAGCTTGTTTTTAAAATGAGCATCACATAATAGGATGATTTACATGTCTATGTAATCGTATTATATCAGTTAAGCATCATTAACAAGACTTGCTCTACATTTTACTTTATCAGGATTCTGTTGAAAGGAAATAATATGTGCATGAAAGTTGACTCATATATAAGTGAAATAATCTTATTATTTGACTAAGAATACACATCATACATACAAATACCTTTTCACTTCCAAAATCTTGTTTCTTTTTTTTTTTCATGATGTTGATTTTTTTTATAAAGAGCTTATTTGTCCATGTACCAATCATTGGGACATATCTCTCTACATTTTCCTCATAAATTATGAAGTTTTTTTTATTAATATAAATTGTGAAGTTATCCACATAAAATAGTTGAAAACAAGGAAAGTTGATGTTAGTCTTTTAGATAATAAGTGCATCATAAAGAGTCTGATAATAAGCAAATAAAATCACATCATCATCATCATCATCAGGTATTGAAATATGATCATCATATTTAAACTAATGGTCATGTTTGTACCTGGAGAACTGTGCACAGAAATCAATGCTTCCAAACATTTTGTGTTTGAATCTTGTCACTTCCATCATCACATGCTTTAACAGATGCTCACAGAAGTTATACTTGCTTACATTTTCAAGGTTCTAGAGGCTTTTTAGAATTCTCCAATTGCTTGGATACTTTGTACTCATCTCAGGTGCAATCAGAATAGTATCTAAAAGCATTAGAAAACACCTCTTAAAATGACCACCTCCTTCTGTGTCATCATTTACTGCATCCTTCAGCTCTTGCACTTTTAGGATTTTCCCATCAAACTTGGTGAACCAATCTTGTAGGAATTGTTCATCTTCATGGTCCTCAACCATTGCATCATACTTCTGTATTTTCAACTAACTAATGAGGAAGTCAAAGGCTACATGGACATCAATGTCTGTGAGGTCAATTGGTTTATGGTTCTATATTTACAATATTCCATATCCAGGTTCTATTTTGGTGGCCATCCACATTATGAATTCAGATTTTATCCTTATCTCATTGTAGTTGAGCATGCTGCCAAAACCCATCTCAATAACAACCCTTACTTGTTCTGGATTTTTCTTTATTTCCTCCATGACTTCCTGCACTACCTTTGGGGATGTTCTCATGAAGGCCTTGTTCCTGAGAATTTTAATTTAAGTGATCATCTTTCTTTACATTGAGAATATCATATAAAATTATATGATCATCAAAAGAGATGTTTAAAATCTTACCTTCTAACATGTGTCTTTCTACGCATTGTTAATGCTCTTTATTTGGTCCTGATATTTTTGGCTATCACGAAACATGAATAAGATGGTCAAATTTAGATTCAATTTATTATAGAACATACATATCATTTTTTTATGTATGGTTATCATTCAATATGCAATTTATTATTCAACAGAGATATGCATCATTTTACAGAGTATGTGTATCATCAATAGTGAATTATTATTAAAAATGTTATGTGCATGATTGTTACATGTGATGCTCAAAAGGTATCAGTTTTTTATTCTCTTCATCACTCTCATGTTCACTTTCATCATTCTCTTTATTTGTCTATTCATTTTCTTTATCATAGTCAGAGTCTTCCTCCAGATTCTTGTCCTTTCGACACCATTTCTTGCCAGGGTGGAAAAATGATGCACATATTGACACTTCTTTGATCTTATCTCTCTATAAAATTGAGGAAATAACATGCAAATTAATGGGGACAGGAAGTTAATCATCAAATACAGAGAAATGCGCATCATTTTGAAAACAATCATCATAAATGTTTCACGTTTATTGTTAGAACTTATGTTTTTATAGACAAATGCATCATACTATTTAGTACTATTATAATCACGTAGCGTGAAACAAAAAATAGATTTCAAAGTTTAATTATCATCATATAAGGTAGATCTGATTGTTGAAGATCATTAAATCATACTGAAGTCATTCAAGCAATTTCTATCATTAAAGCTAGGTTTTAGTACATCATTATGTGTTTCTAGTAATTTTACGTGTCAGTTTCAAGAACTGGCTTACTTTCATTCTCTTCTTCGCTCTCTTCTTTGATTTATTTCTCTTCTTCAGTCTCTTTGTTCTTAGACTTTGTCTCCTTCTGAGACTCTACCTCCAGATTATCGTTGATTCGAGGCCGTTTATTCTGATAAAATTGTAACAACCACATCATTGGGCTTCTTCGTTCTCATCTCTCTGTAGATTTTACCAATTAACATTCACTACTTTAAATCGTATGCAAGACTTTTGTCAAAAAATTTAAGAAAAGCTAGGTTTGATTATTACATTTCTTGAGATGTTGTCTTCTGAGAATCGTTGTCGTTCAACTGAGTTGTAGAATGTGAACTATTTCGTTCCGATGACTGCATCTTTATATCTGCAGCTCCAACTCGAGTTTCTCTAGTTTGAACATTTTTGTAATAATCCTAAAAAATATGGTCCGAAATAGAATTTTTAGGACGCATTAGATTTTATTTCGTGTGCGTTTTACTATTTTATGTACTTTTTTTTAGTATTCTTGTCTTTTATTTTGTTAACTAGTTTATACCCCCTTCTACGGAACGGGTTTAAACAAAATAATACAACAAATTATGGTTACTTTCTTTCACGTGTTTATATTGTTTTTATTTTTTATTTTGTAACTTTTATGTTATACATGGTTGAATAACTATTGAAGTTCTTGTAATTGTATAATCTAAATAATACATTCATTAACATGAAAATGATTGTGTGTTTGGAGAAATTACACTACGTAGTTGGATGGACCCTGGTAACGGGTCTAGTAACGGGTAGCCCGTTACCAAGAGTTAAAAGGAGTAAAAAAGCAGGCCCAAGATATAGTAACGCCAAAAGCATCAAAAAGTTAGTTACTATTTTAGAGCTGGTAACGGGCTGGTAACGCCCTTTTTCCCGTTACCAACTTGGTAATGGGCCACTGCGTTACCAGCTCTGAAAAGTTTTGAATTTCGTTTCCCGATTAGTTTTTTTTTTTCAAATTAAAGTTAAAATTGGTAACGGGCTGGTAACTCCCTTCATTAATGTTCTAGACTCATCTTTTTTAGCAAACCCTCAACACTTTCAACTTCCTCCAAAACTCGATCCACCACTGACAAGTTCACCAATTTTCTTTTCCGGCACTGGTGAGTCGGTGACTTCACCAAACCGTCCATTTTCAACATTTGCTGAAGGATAGTGTAATGGTACTTCTTTTTTTTTTTACATTTTAGGTGGTTCTAAATCATGATCTAATCAATTTTTTCCCTGCTTTGAAGTGGTCCGCCGCCGCCATCCTTTGTCGTCTACACCAATGTCGTCGTCGCATTCTTTAAAATAGCAATGAAGTTTTTGTTATTTTCTACTTTTTGATGCATCTTGATGAATGTTTTATGAATTTTTGATGAATTATTATATTATTGATGAATTTATGTATTTTTTACAAATTTATCTACTTTTTGTGAAATTTATGTATTTGTTTTATGAATTTATGATCATTTGTGTCAAATTGTAACATTTTTTATAAGTTTCAAAAGTTTTGAGTCAATTTGTAAAGTTTTAATAAGTTTTAGATCAAATTATAGAGTTTTAATTAGTTTTGGACCAAATTGTAAAGTTTCAAAAGTTTTGGACCAAATTGTAAAGTTTCAAAAGTTTTACAAGTTTTGGACCAATTTGTAAAGTGTTAATTAGTTTTGGATCAAATTCTCAAGTTTCAACAGTTTTGAATCAATTTGTAAAGTCTTAATAAGTTTTGGACTAATTTGAAAATGCATCAAATTTGTACGCGACGCCCCGTGTCAGACCCCTATATCCTGTGGTCCCGTCATTCGTGGGACGGATTACGAGTCGAACTTGCAGAAGGAGGAGCCGATGACATATCAGTACGAGTTGGACGACCTGAACTTGTTATTGAGACATAGTTACGACACCGATTGAGATGAGTTCTAGTTTGGGTATGGACCTCAGGGGCCGTCAGGGACGTCGTCGCAACGATCATCGAACTGTGACACCCGGCAGGATGATTTCGAATTTCCTCCCTTATAGACCATTTTATATAAACAATTTAATTTTGGATATTTTTATTATTAATATAATATTTATTGTATTGATATAATTATTCTCATTTATATATTTAATTCTAAAATATAAATAATAATTCTTAATTTATATTATAAATTAAATAAAAAAATAAAATTTAGTTACAACCTGGTAACATACAAAAATGTTATAAACTGTGTCACATCATAACATCTATGGTAACTCTTAACTCGGAGGAGGCACCTTTAGTAAGGGCTACCACATTACTAATAATAAGAAATATAGTAATGGATAGACTCTGGCCTCATTCATTACAGACATAGTGCTACTTTGTTTTTTTTCTAACCTTATTGACTACAAACAATAGGGGGGGGAGAGGGGTAAAGAATTGGAAAGAAAACCACCCCCTAAGATTCGTGAGCTGGATCATATGTATCCGTTAAATGTTTCAGTCATTTTAAAATAAATGGAATATACTTCATCTATTTTTAAATAATATTTATATTTTTTTTATAATATTTAATTTATATTTTTTTATAAATATTTAGATATATAAAATTAAATAATTTATATGCATATCATAATTTAAAATATAAACTTTCAAAATATAATTTCACTAATATGTTTTCCGAAAAAACTCACACCAACTTTACCTTATATGTTTAATTTCTTCATCCCGTCCAAAAAATTATTTTTATCTTGTATAACTATTTTATCTTATTACCTTCTAATCAATAATATTTTTCAATTTCCGTACTCAATCAAATACATCAATTTTGTTGAACAGATAAAGTATTAAATAACGTAAACTACTTAATAAAAAAAAATGTAAAGTAAATGATATTGGAAATCATTTTCATATTGTCCAAAAATGTTATTATGATACATATTATTAAATTATAAAGATAGAGGATATATTAAATTTAAGATTTTAAAATTTACGTCATTGGGGTTTTTCTCTTTTCTTATTCCATTTTAAGATGGTATGGTTTATTAAGAAAAATCCTAATAATATATTTTAATCGACCTTGTTTAAAAAATAAAATAAAATAGGAACAATATTTTTTACTAAATAAAATGTGACGTGACACACCTTAAATGGAAGCAAAATGGGCAAAGTCTAAAGCGATGCAGCTATAAGCAGGAAAACAGAAAAGAAAATAAGAAAAGACAGTGCCACGTGACATCCTAATTGAATCCTAAAAGTAAGTTACCGTTTCACCCCTTTGTAGGTTCCTGCTTTAATAGTAATAATAGATGTGACTTGGCATACTTTAAATGGAAGCAAAATGGGCAAAGTCTAAAACGATACGGCTGTAAGCAGGAAAAAATAAAATAAAATAAAAAAGGACAATGTCACATAACATTTTAATTGAATCCTAAAAATAAGTTATCGTCTCACCCCTTTGTAAGTTCTTGCTTTAATAGTAATAGTAGATGGGTGACGATGAAGTGATAAAAAAACGGAATACTCATTCATAAAAGTGGTACATGTGATTCTGACTTTTTATGATTAAGGTGACATAATTTGAAGTAGGAGCATACTACCTCCATCCATAAAAAAGTTTGATTTTTATGTTATTTTATTCAAATTATTAGTAAGATAAATAGTAAAACAAAATTAAAAAAATATCATGTAACAAATTTAGAGTTCAAAATATATAAATCTATGAATTATTCAATTTATATGTCTAAACATTCTTGAAAAAGAATATAAATTAAATACCTTTGAAATAGTAAAACAACTATTCAAATTTCCAATACTATAAATTTTATCCCTTTAAAAAAGATTTGTTATTTTTTCCATTTTTTTAACATCTGAAATACATTTAAAAACTCACCTTTATTTTCTTCAGGCTCAGTTCAGTACACCTAGCTAGAAAATAATTTCTAGAAATTATTCAAAATTTGAATGTAATAGAAGAATGTTTAGAAATGAATTTACTTATTTGTACATTTTATCAATTAAAAGGACAAAAGTTTAAAACTAAAAAATAAAGGATAAATTAGTAATTTCCTACCTGATATGCTTTCAAATCGGTCTTGGTAATCACAAAAGCTAGAAATTAAATATTGTTAAACGGTCCTAAAACTTAAATTAATGAAATATAAGTTACTGTAACAACTACCGACATTAGTTTTGTATACGTAAATTAACGGACGACTAGAAACCAAAGTTTTAGAGTGACTCAAATTAATATTTTTTACTTTTTGATGTTAGAATAAATATTTAATGAAAATATCGATCATTACGTTGGACTTATCAAAGTTAATTAAACATTTGATACTCCATTCATTTCAAAACGTATATTACAATTGACTTTTGAGTCATACGATTTGACTTAAACTTTTTAAAATATTACATTTGTTAAAAAATTCAAAATATATACTCCCCTCCATCCGAAAAAAATTGTATCAATTGACTTTATCGTTTCAATATTAAATGTTTGACTCAATTTTAATAAATATAAATAATATTAAAAAATAAGAAAAAATATGTTTAGAAAATTTAGATATCAAATTATGATTCACATATGAATGCTGTAGCTTTCGATGTCTAAAAATATGTGAAACTAAGTCATAGATTAAATATTGTGAAACTGTCAAAATAAATGATACAATCTTTTACGAACGAATGGAGTAATTATAATCATGTTTTCAACTATAATTTACAAAGATGGCGTTTTCTTTATATCTAGCTAGCTTACCTTGATAAATATTTAATTCAAATTAATTTAAGAAACATATTAAAAAATTAGACAGGTTAGAGATATTATACGTGCACAAAACTGACGGCGTTAGTTGCTACAGTGATTTCTATTTCATTAACTTAAGTTTTAGGACCAACTGAGATAATGTTTAACAACGTTTATGACTGAATTGACAAAATATAGAGTTTTAGGACTGAGTTTGTAAAACGGTGTAAGTTTTAGGACCATTCGTGGCCTTTCCCCCTCTTTTAACATGGATCAGACTGAAATTAATTTCATAATCAGTGGACCAGATACAAATCAATTGATATCTGGGACCAATTTTGTTTGGCCCGCAGTGATGATAGCATCAGCAGCATTTCAAGCTGGGGCATCTACATTTAAGGTTATTTTGACGAACGTATTCTATTGCTTTGGCCTAATTGTATTTAATGATGCTAACAGAAAGACTGTCACTGTCTTAAGCAGGAATTTGTTTTAATTGATGCCGTGAAGCGACTCAAGGTAACTGAATAAATCAATTTCTCAAATTAGTAGCTACTATTGATCTCCATTTGATCCCTGAACTCTTCAATTTGTTTATTTCAGGGAAAGTCACTTGATATATTTGTTGTCAATTCTTTTGGATCAGGATATCAGGTAGTCTTCTCAAAATGTTTATTAGTAAATCTCTTCTCTTTTTGAATACTTGGTGGTGGGTGATTCTCCCACGTATAGAAGTTTTTGTAGATTAACTGTTCCTTGCTACTGTTTGGACCAGCTTGATAATGGAAATTTTTTCCTTTCAGCATTATTTTCTTTCGGTCATGTGACACACCTACAAACACGCATATGAATTTGCTTGTGATTTCATTATAAATAGTTCAATGAACACTTTATTGATACATTCATCTAGGAATCTCATGCGTTGTCTTGTAGTAGTTCATTCTCTTGATGCTTTTCTCATCCAGCACCGACAGAACAAGTAACACCTCCGCTCCGTCTGTAGTATCTTTGATTATCCTTAGAATTAAAGCACCTTTTTTTTACTCAAATGAATAAAACATACTTATTTTTTAATAATCAGATTCCAAGTGAAGCTTGATAAGATAAATGATTCATTTGTTTAGTTTTTTTGGGTACCAGCAGTTGTTGGACAAAACGGATGTTCTTGTTAATACCCATCTTCACTGTATTTTGGGTTGGGATTCCTTGAATGTCATTTTTTCATTTTTTTTTCTTGGTTTTTCGTGGCTGAAAAATGATGGAAATCAGTGGCTGTGTAGAGTAAATAGTTAGAAAGACAAATAGGGTTAGATTGCTAATAGGGTCTGGTTTGTCTGGTTTTCCATTCAGGAAGTAAGTCCTTAATTGAGAACCTAGGTACACTACCTAATAGTTAAGGAGGTTTGGACCTTGCTTGAAAAAGGAAAAAGAACAAAAAGAATACAAGCTCGTTTGGTAAGTTCCAGTTGGGTAAAATAGCCGGTATTGTCCTCGACTCGAGGTATTGTTGTCTGATTAAGCTGTGGCTGGCCCCCTACCGCAGATCAAGGTCTGATTATACAGTTTATTTCTTGATTCTATATTCCATTGTTTTGAAGGTTTTGGGTTTGGCTAATGTTTGCAATTGGACTGCAGGCGCTCTTTATTTTGCTTCTTTTGCCATTCTTGTCAAACCTTAGAGGCATTCCATTTAGTCAGCTCCCTTCATATCTGAATAGAGGAGCTGGCTGCTTTCTTAACATTGGAGGAAAAATGTCAGGCAAGCTCACATTTAGTGGAATCTCTTGTCCCTGCATTTTCTTCCTGCAATTATAGAGCGTTGTGCCTTTTTTTTTTTTTTTTTTAATTTTTTAACTGAGACCTTATGGCTGAACCATGTTCTGGTAGCTCATAATACAGAGCTTTTTGAGTTCTTGATAGCAGATATCATGCTTTGACCATATATGATGTATCCAACTTTGATGGCTGACGTCCTTGTCTGTTCACAATCTACAGAGCCTCTTAATAACTGTTGCTGTCCTAAACTGAGAAGACATAACAGTTGCAGTTTTAAACTAAGGCTTTCCTATTACATCGTTTACATTCATAAATAGCTCTTGGCCTCTAAACCATTTTTAAAGCCAGGATTTTCATAGAAGCATTTCTTACTTGCTTGTAGTTTGACAGAAGTTTAGCAGTGGGTTGTATGAGTATAAGCCAGTATGGTGATAGAGAAGTTCAGAATTTATGAAATAAAAGGGTAGAAAAGTATTGCTCTCCGTTTTTTTCTTGTTGTTAGTTTGATACTCTTTAAGAGAAGCAAAATGTTTGCCTGCAAATCGGGATTCTAAACTTAAGTTCTGTTTAACTGTTGAATCGGTTTATGCATTGTTGTATCATGAAAACATGACTGTTTTAGATTTGGTGTTGTTCCCCGTACAAGACGGTTGATCAAGAATATTCGCCGTTTGCTTTACTGAAGTTTCTGAAAGTGATATTTGTTGCATGTTTCAGCTTGCCATGGAGCTCCGTTCCTCCCTCTGCTGTACATGGTGAGCAACATGGCCTTCAACATATCAGTGCTCAACCTAATGAAATTATTTTCGGCCGTTGTTGCTTCTCTTGCTGTAACATTATTGTCAGGTCTCTCTCTCTCTGATATGATATTCATGGTTTTTGGTATATTCAGCTGTGCATTAGTGTTGCTCAGAATCATTTTGCTAGTTGTTTAAACTGCAGGCTTATGTCCACCTTCCTTTTCCTTTTTTGGCAGTGCCTCTAACAATCTACGTGCTCTCACTTCCATTCCCATATCTTCCAGAGGGTTCAAGCCTAAGCCCCTCTTTCTTGTTTGGTAGCGCCATTCTTCTTCTAGGTCTGATTCTATACAACATATCCAAGCCTGCTAAAGAAGATTCAAAAGCTGCCTGACCAGGCTGACCTTGCATTCTTTTTTTGTTTTCTCCTTTTCAAAGAAACATGCACGTTAATGCTGTATTCTTTGTTCTATACCTTTCTACGTTGGAAGTATTGTAATAGTCGCATTGTAGAGAAATATTCTTTTAATCTATCAGCAAGGAAATTGAAAGAAATCATCAACATTTTGTCATCTATACAGTAGCCCGGCGTTTTGGATTTGTAATTAACAGTTCAACTCAACTTGGATGACTGGTACCATTAAGAAACACATCCTTCAACATTAAGACAACTAGACATTTGTGCAACTATTTCTATTTAATTTCATAAAAGAATCAGTGTACAATGTTTTCAAATGAATATAGAGTATGACATAAGAACTCTCCAATATTAAGGCTTCTGAAAAGGTGAAAAAATTTCATTGAAACTTAGTATAATAATTTTATAAGGAAATTTAAAACACACAAATCCCAAATATGTTTTCACAACAATTTTGAAATCTGATAGAAATTTGTTAAAATAGAAACTCATCAATCTTTTAGAGGGTGGTAAATATATTTTAGTAAGGTAATTTATTTGTAAACGAAATCTATTTAACTCATTATTTAGAGTGTGCATAAAGGAAGGTTTGTGATTAATACGTAAATGGAGGTTGAGTTTGGGACTAATGATGGATTAAACCGAAGTTTGGAGGGAGGGAACGCCCCCTTTAATAACGTCAAATTCATGTCGCTCGCAAAAAGGCAAACAGAGAAAATGCAGCAGAAACAGTCCGTGTGGAGCGCTAGGGAAGCACCTCAAGGATCGCATTTCCCTCCACGAATCAATGACTCAGTCTCTCATTCCTTCTTTCTCCCATTCCTTTCTAATTTTCGGAACCCCAATTGCTCCTCAGCTCTCACTTTTCGCCTCTTTCTTCTGCTTTCCTTGTCTGAGGATGGAACCGGTTCGCCCGGAGGCCGACCATCGGAAAATTTGATCGAATACTCGGCTCACGACTTCGAGCTTCTTGAAAGGATCGACAATGGCGGCATTTTTCTTCTTCTTCAAACTGTTCATGCTCTCCGCCGTGCTATGGATCATTTTCCTGTAAGTCATCGGGTTGTATTTCGGTTTCTGATTCCCCTTGCATTCAGTAGCAGGCCCTTATTCCCTTATTTCGGAGCTAAAGGTTTTAATTCGACGAACATAAGTAAAATTAGTTCATGATTACGGTCATTTTCTTACCGAGAGTCTTAACGAAAAAGAAAAGTTAAATGTTATCTTTTGTGACTTGTGAGTGGCCTCAACCTTGCTCGGTTCCTGATAGGAGCAGGACTTCTACCAACACTATATGCTATACAGTATTAAATTTTAAGACCTGCCATTTTCATATATAGGGAACGTAATGCTAGCTTTTACGTTTTTATGAATTGTGAGAACTCACCGGTAGTACAGATGATCAAAGTCGCTGGTTAAACAATAACATAGACTCCTAAGGTCGATAAGGATGAGTTTATTTATCAAAGGAAATGCTATCCAGTTGTTCAGACATCGTTAGCTTAATAACGTGGAATGAAATGACTATTTCCATCATTATTGATACTCAAAGACATCTTAGGACTTCTTTCAGACATCTAATTTTTGGTGCACTTTTTTTCTCCAGATTTGTTTTGGTTTTGCTGGCTTTAATTGTGAGCAAGATTGTTGGAGCATCTGTCAAATGTAAATTCGGCGGATGGAACTGTTTAAGGGACATCGTTGTTAACCTCAAGAAGGTGACTCCATTGTCTATGGTTATGCTATTATTTTACTGTACTCCATCTGCCCCATTCAATTATCCAATTCCTAAACACAAATGAAGTATTTTTCTGCATATGAGATCTGCTAGCTGCCTAGTTCAATACTATGCTTCTTATTAGTGTTTTTATAACACATTACAGGGTGCTGCTGAATCCATAAGTGTAGGTGAAATTAGAGTCGGCTTTGGTATCATATCTAATGATCCAAAGCTACTATTCTCAATAAGTGGCCTACAACTTGTCATGAGACCTTCAACAAAAAGTAAAAGCCCAAAGAAAGCTAAGACCAGGAAACATAGCTCTTCTAGCAAGGGGAAGAAGTTAATGTCTGTAGCAAAGATTGCTCGATTTTTTTCACTTTCTGTGAAAGATATAATTATAAAAGTGAGTAACCCCTTTCTCTCTCCTCTCCATTCTCACTTTCTTAAATATAGCTAAAGATGATCTCTGG
Source organism: Daphne laureola (assembly GCA_038382905.1). Classification (NCBI taxonomy): domain Eukaryota; kingdom Viridiplantae; phylum Streptophyta; class Magnoliopsida; order Malvales; family Thymelaeaceae; genus Daphne; species Daphne laureola. Next base: position 14,848 of record JBBYHH010450170.1, read on the forward strand.
TCATCGTTATTCCAGTTATCTTTAACTAAACTTAACTTCTTTTTGGGTTAAAATCGTACAGACCCCAAAAGCCACTGTCAAGGTAGTGGAAGTGAAGTTGAATATGTTAAGAGATGATGGATCAAAGCCCAGTCTGTTCTTAAAACTCCAAATATCACCGGTACTCGTTCTAATGGGAACGCCTCATGCTAGTTTTGATCAGTCATCTTCCCTGGAGAATATAGACAACATCTCTACTAATCAGCTCAATCCAGTCTTGCTGGCAAGCACACCATTTAGCTGTGAAGATTTCAGCCTCTCTTGTGAATTTTCAAATGATAGGTACGTACTTTTACATTTTGGATTCCACCTGCGTGCTTATTATAATAGGGTCTGTTATCTACTTTTCAACTATGATATCATAGGCTAGTAATGTTTGTCAATCACGTCTCATCTCCTGCATGTTTATCCAAGCTTGTCTCCCTCTTTGAGAACAAAAAACATTGAAACCACTTTTGTCAATGCGTTTTGGTAGTGAATGTGCTTGATTCTGGCATTTTAACTTCCTGATATGCTTATGGATGTAGAGAAGCAGGTCCACTTGTCCATAGTTTGGACATCAATCTTGGAGATATTTCCATGACCATTAATGAACAACTTCTTTCAAAGAAGAAAAAAGCCACTGATTCTACTTCTCAGGCAGATAAAAGGTCTTCAGTAGATCCAACTTCTGCTGCAGAGCCCAAGAAAAAGCAATCACCAATTTCTGCAATACCAAAATTTACTCCCATGATTCCAGAAAAGGTTGTATAGCATACTCTGATATTACAATTGCTACTACCACCTAGATTCTTGTTTTTCACGTGCTCTTTGTATCACTATTTTTCTCTTTTCTTATAAAGAAAGAAAGAAAGAACACCGCGAATTGTATCTCTGTACAGGTCACTTGAATCCCTTTTCCTGAGTTCCATTAATCTCTTACTGGTGTCCGATTGTCCAACAGTTTCTGTACGATCGATATATCAATGTGTATTCGTGAAGCAAGTTGAATATATTATACATTTGTTTCTAGTGCATCCTTAAATTGTGATTCCTGAATATGCTTCACTCCATCACCATATAGCTGTAGTGACTACAAGTATGTTGAATTTTATGATGTCCAATGATTACTTAGTTTAACATTGTATGGATCAAATAAACTGCTAGCTTGAATTGATGAATTTAAGCACCAAGAAAATAGTTGATGAAACTCGTTTACTGTTTGAGACAGATTTGCTTCAATCTACCAAAGTTGGGTATGAGGGTTGTGCATGAGGAGCAGAATCTTTGTCTCGAGAACACTATTGTCGGAATTCAATTGAAAGCTCTCAAATCAACATCAACTGAAGATACTGGGGAAAGCACACGACTTGATGTTCAATTGGATTTCAAGGAGATACATGTATACTGACTGTGAATGTGATTGAATGTACATTTATTTGCAAATTTTCACCATGATCTAGCTACTTAGCTTCCTCGTCTTTTACATTTTATTTCAGTTACTTAGAGAAGCTGACACATCAATCCTCCACATAGCAAAAGTGGATGTTGTCTCGTTTCTTTATGTCCCACTTGAGGTAATTTCTTCATATTCCACTAGAGGTAACTCCTATGAAGCAAAAAGCATGGAAGCACAATTTTGTACATACTTGACAACATGACCAGATTGCAATAAATTTCAGAGTATGACGATATCACATCAATCACTAAAGAATTATATCCACATCGTCAGCAATGGGTTACATTTATTTTGTGAAGAACAGAATCTTGAATACTGTTAGTCAAGTCAGTATCTGATAGTAGTCCAAATTACCAGCATGTGGATCAAACTAAATGATCATCCTACTGACTTTGCTAAAAATAGTCTCCTTACCTTTTCCTTAGCTTATCGTGCATAACCTTGCATAAAACTTGTATTAATATTTAAGTTTCATACTTACCTTTTTAGCCAAGCTCCCCTATTAGGGCTGAAGTTGACATTAAGCTTGGAGGAACTCGTTGCGACATCATGATGGGTAAACTAAAGCCTTGGTTGCAAGTGCTAGCGTTGAGAAAGAAACCAGCAAGGACTCAAGGGGAAAGCATTACCGTTGAGAAGCCACAACCAGTTTCAGAGTTGACAGAACCAAAATCAATCAAATGGACATGCACTTTCTCTGTCCCTGAGATGACTCTTGTGTTGTACAGTCTTGGTGGTACACCAATTTATAATGTGAGTCATTCTTTAAAAGCTATTCTATTTCAATGCTTGTGTTATGATTTTGTTATCAGACAACATTCCATAAACAGTTACTGTAGGAAGTGGCTCTCTTGTGCTTTCGGACTCATGATCCTTTGGGAAAGTGATTTACTGGTAGTCATTCACCCCTAAATCACATCAGATCAAAAGAGGAATAAACTTCTCAAAATTAGTTGTTTTTGCAATGTATAGAGTTTATGTTTCCGAATGAAATTGGTAATATTTTGCAGTGTACAAACTTGTTACTGATTTTGCAAGTCAGCAAGTGCCTTTCTAATATGTGATATAGGGAATCTGTTGCCTCTTTTGAGGATAGGAACTTCTAATTCAAAACATTTTCCTTTCATTTACTAATACCTTTTAAATAAAGGAAGTCTTATAAATAGAAGGAAATGAAGTTCAAAGAAGAGAAGGATGTGGAATTATTTGGCACCAACAAGAAGAAAAACACTTCTTTTAGCAGCTCTAAGTTTTTCAAATCCTCAGGCAAATTTTAAAATCGAAACCTTTGGAAAGGTCTAAAAGTAGCGACCACCAAAGGGCAAATTATATGTTTAGTTGTAGGGGAATAGTCATTATGCTAGAGCCAAATGCTTCATAAAATTAAGAAAACAAAGTGCCATATATTGGTTTTTAGTTTATGCATGTACAATTGTCATTAAAGATTCTATACTTGCTACCAGATTCATGTAACTGATGCCTATTCCAGAACAAACTTAGTTGATATACTCCCTCCGTCCTGAAAAGTTGATTCATTTGTTTTACTGTTTTCAAGGTATTTAATCTATGGTTTATTTTTATGAATGTTTTGACATAAAGTTGAATAATTTGCATGTATATCATAATTTGAAGTATAATTTTCTAAATATATTTTCTTAGAGTTTTTTTTCCACTATTTATCTTAGAAAAATTTGAGTCAAATACTGCTACTCAGAATATGAAAGTCAAATGAATCAACTTGTCTTGTGAACAGCTCTCAGGCAGCAATTGAATTTCATGTGTTAAGCATATCGCTATGGTTCTCTTCTCCCTCTGTCTCTAATTCTATCAGGTTATACCACTTGAGGTCATCTTCTTACCAGCTGCATTCCGCGAGCACTGCACATCTTTCTTAGATGAGAATACGTAGACGCAACAGTGTCTCAACTAATAAGCAGAGTGAAACAATAAAAGCAAGTGTGCTCCTATTATACGTTAGATGATGCCACCTCCCACTTTACTTTAGTCCATCCGGCATAACCGCATTTCTTCCAACCGGCTAGGGACGGAGGGAGTATAATATTATCCTTACTAAAATAAGTCCCAGAAAGGATTCTGTTGGACACTTCAGTTACAACTGGGGGATGCCATAGATTAGTTCCAACTTTGGCTTAGGCATACTCAACACATCTTGCCCTTTAATGTAATATGAGTGAACCCACCGCATCCACAAGCTCTGTTTATGAAAGAGTACTCTCCATAATTTCTTGGCAGCAAAAGCTTGATTCCAGGCCACAAGCCCATATATCCCTAAGCCTCCTTGGATCTTAGGACAACACACTTTAGACCAAGCAACAGTGGCCTTGTTTGAATCCACAGAGCCCCCCGAAAGGAAAGCCCTGCATCTTTGCTCAATATATTCCAGCACTTCCTTGGGGAGGGGAAATGCCATAGATAGTTCATCTACCATAAGTTTTGACATTTTAGACTGTGATTTTAACTTTGTTCTCTCTCTCTCTCTCTCATGCCATGTTTTCTCAAATTATTGTAAGTAGCTTTTTTTTTCCTTTTATGTTTTAAATGTTTGACTGGATGATGCCGATTGCTTAATCCTCCATTGCACTTTGCTTTTGTTCCATTTAATATCTGATCCTGTGGAATAAGACTACATATAATGGCCCGAGTTCTGTTCTCTTGACACAGGCATGCTCACAATCATCCCATGTATTTGCTAACAATCTTTCAAGCATGGGAACAACAGTACACGCGGAACATGGTCCACTGAATTTGTACTTGATGGATGAAGTAGAATCAAATCCAGGTTCCTTGTTTCGTATAAAAAAGGTCAGTCTTGATTGGGGAAAAAAGGATATGGAAACCAGCTCTGATGACAAAGCATCTAGATATAAATTAGTACTGTCAGTCGACATATTTGGAATGGGATTATATTTTACAGTTAAGCGAGTTGAGTCACTTGTAGCAACTGCCATGTCCTTCAAAGCATTCTTCAAGAGCCTAAAACCATCTAACAAAACGGGAGCACAGATCCAGTCACCAAAGGTAGCAAAGCGATCAGGGAAGGGACCTCAGCTTTTGAAGTTTAATCTTCAAGATTGCGCCATTAATTTCTGTGGTCATACTTGTTTAGAGAACACAGTTGTTACAGATCCAAAGCGTGTAAATTATGGAAATCAAGGTGGTCGGGTTGTCATTAGTGTATCAGATGATGGTACACCACGTACTGCAACTATAATGTCCACAACTTCTGATGAATACCAGAAGTTGGGGTACTCAGTTTCGCTTGACATTGTCCATTTCAATTTGTGTGTCAACAAGGAGAAGCAATCCACACAAGTGGAGCTTGAAAGAGCCAGATCGATCTATCAAGAAAACCAGGAGACAGATAAATTTGGCACAAAGGTGGTGCTGTTTGACATGCAGAATGCAAAATTTGTACAGCACTCTGGTGGCCATAAAGATAGAGCCACCTATTCTCTTTTCAGCTCTACCAGTATCACCTTCAGATGGGAGCCTGATGCGCATATAGCTCTGTTTGAGCTTGGTCTGCATTTGAAATTGATTGTTCAAA
>JBBYHH010450171.1:0-11430 GCA_038382905.1 Daphne laureola
AACTTTTTTTAATTTGTTTAAAATTTTGTGATAGGATATTCTAATTTTATAGTAAAATGTTAACACTCTTATTTTTTTAGGATGGAAACAAGTTGCTATTTATTTTAATAATGGTTAGTCAGTTTATAAATATTTAGAAGTAATTTTTAACATTTTAGTAAAAAGTTATGACTTATATAGTAAAATAATAAGGTTTAGGACTTGAATTGAGAACTATGCATAATAGTAGGACAACAATAGCATTTGCCCAGCTTTTCTTCTCCTATACGCGAGCTGATGTCCCGCGAATTTTCATTTTTGTCGCCTAAATGACAGCAAACCCATACACTTTACCTTTATATTCAAAATGGTACTTGTACTTTATTTATATCAGAAAAGATTATCAATATGGTTATAATTCATCAAATTTTACTGGGACCCTTGCCCACATTGTGGATCCGCCCATGGTTGGTTGGGTGTGTTCTACATGAAAAAAACTAGCAAAAAAAATGATAACAGTTAAATTTCCTCTCAAATTCCTCTCACCATTTTGTTTTAAAATCTTAAATTATTGTTACTTTTTTGCTAGTTTTTTTTTTTTTAACGAATAACACACCCTTATCATGAGTGAGTGAGTCCACCAACAAAAGAAAAAACAAAAAGCAAAAGACTCCCTTCCCTTCCCGCATAAAAAAAAATCAATCAATGACAACATGATGATACGCCTTCACAAAGTCTGCTATCGTCTCCCCCTCCTCTCCCTTCCTCCCCCTCCTTTCCTCTCCCTCCACCTGCTTCCGGCGGCCGGCCACCTCTCAACTCGCCGCCGTTTCCCTCCGCCGCCGCCGATCATCATGGCCACCTCTTCCCGCTTCCATCACCTCACTTCCGCTCTCGCTGAAGACGCCGCCGCCGCCACCAACGGCTCCGTTCCTTCCTCCGCCTCTGATTCTCCTCCTGCTTCACACGAAGACGAAGGTACTTCTTCGCCACGCTTATCCGATAACCAGTTCGTTTAATTATGCTTTCCTCGAGCTCGGCTGAGCTAATTTCGTTTTCGTTGTTTTGTAATTTCAGTTTTCGGGGTTAAGTATCGGGTTCCACCGCCGGAGATTAAGGATATTGTGGACGCTCCTCCTCTTCCCGCTTTATCGTTTTCGCCGCAGAGGGATAAGATTCTGTTCCTCAAGCGGAGAGCCTTAACTCCGTTGGTGGAGCTCGCCAGGCCGGAGGAAAAGCTTGCCGGACTTCGAATTGATGGTAAATGCAATACTAGGAGTAGAATGTCTTTTTACACCGGAATCGGGATCCATCAGTTGAAGCCTGATGGAACATTAGGGCCGGAGAAGGTGATACGCGGGTTCCCAGAAGGTGGTAAGCTTAACTTCGTTACATGGTCCAATGATGGCCGGCATTTAGCGTTTAGTGTTAGAGTAGATGAAGAAGACAACAGTAGTAGTAAGCTTAAAGTGTGGGTCGCTGATGTGGAAACTGGGATTGCGAGAGAGTTGTTTCAGTCACCAGACATGTTTCTGAATGCTGTTTTTGACAATTTTGTTTGGGTGAATGATTCCACTTTGTTGGTCTGTACAATCCCCTTAACACGCGGGGAACGGCCAAAGAAGCCTCTGGTGCCTTTTGGACCCAAGATTCAGTCCAATGAACAAGAGAATGTGATTCAGGTAAGGACTTTCCAAGACTTGCTCAAGGATGAGTATGATGAGGATCTTTTTGACTACTACACCACGTCGCAACTCGTATTAGCTTCATTGGATGGAACAGTAAATGAAGTTGGCCCACCAGCTGTCTACACTTCAATGGATCCTTCTCCAGATCAGAAGTACATTTTGGTTAGTTCCATCCATAGACCATACTCTTATATTGTTCCATGTGGAAGGTTCCCCAAGAAGGTGGAAGTGTGGAGTGCTGATGGAAAGTTTATTAGAGAGCTATGCGACCTACCACTTGCTGAGGACATTCCCATCGCATTTAACAGTGTGCGAAAAGGAATGCGCTCAATCAACTGGAGAGCTGACAAGCCTTCAATGCTGTACTGGTGTGTATTTATCTCTTGTCCCTTCATGTCGGTTTGGTGTGCTTCTAGTTTTCTAGTATTTTGAGATGCTTAAGAATCTTAACATGTATGGAGATTTAGGTTTTTGGTTATAAGTTGAGTTACAACACCATATACGTGTTTCAGGGCTGAGACTCAAGATGGTGGTGATGCAAAGGTGGAAGTCTCCCCTCGTGATATAGTTTATGTGCAGCCTGCTGAACTGCTTGAAGGTGAACAGCCAGAAATACTGCACAAACTTGATCTTCGCTATGGGTGCGTATATCATTTCTTCGCTTCAATGTTTAAATAATAGCTTATTGTCTCTAAATGTGGGAAACTGCTAACTTGGGATTCTTGATATTTCTGTGTTTGCCTTCAAGATTTCACCTGACAGTTGTACAATTAAATGCTTGTATGTATTCCTTCTCCTGTAGAGAGTACAAAACTCCCACACTAAGTTAAAGTTAGTTAGTTAAGCTGTTAGGGTAAACAGATAAAGTGCCATAAAATACACACTCTCGTTTGAGGTTTGATTATTAGCCTTAGAGGTCCTTTTCTAGTCCAAGTCAGCTTTTATATCTCTGGCTTTATCTCTTGAATAGCTATTTATTTGATAGGATCCAATACCAACGTTGTGAATTGTTGATCACTGTAAACGATTCAGAATAAAATGAAATGGCCATTATTGTGTTTATAAAACTCTACGATGTTCTCCTGCAGGAGTTTGAATGGAAACTTAGTTGAAAAATGTCTATTAGGTTAGTATGATAAATCTTTTCTGGCTGCAGAGGTATATCCTGGTGTGATGATTCCCTAGCTCTGGTTTATGAATCTTGGTACAAGACTCGAAGAACGAAAACCTGGGTAATATCTCCAGGGTCCAAAGATGTCAGTCCACACATACTTTTTGATAGGTCGTCTGAGGATGTGTATTCAGATCCTGGTTCTCCCATGCTGCGGAGAACTTCCTCTGGAACTTATGTAATAGCTATGATGAAGAAGGAAAATGACGAAGGAACCTATGTATTGCTAAATGGAAGTGGAGCTACACCTAAAGGGAACATCCCATTCCTCGATTTGTTTGACATGTAAGTTTTTAGAAACATCCTTGTTAATGTTTTCTCAACCTGTCACATGTTTAGTGGCCCAAGTGGTCTGAACCATATTCTTCCAGAAATTCAGGCAGCAAAGAACGAATATGGGAAAGTGACAGAGCAAAACATTATGAGACTGTTGTGGCATTAATGTCTGACCAAGAAGAAGGGGAACTATACATCAACAAGCTGAAAATACTTACATCCAAAGAATCAAAGACTGAGAACACCCAGTATTTTATCCTGAGCTGGCCTGATAAAAAGGCATTCCAGATCACAAACTTCCCACACCCTTATCCACAGTTGGCATCACTCCAGAAAGAAATGATCAGATACCAAAGAAAGGATGGAGTTCAACTTACTGCAACATTATACTTGCCACCAGGGTATGATCCATCAAAAGAGGGCCCACTTCCATGTCTGGTCTGGTCTTACCCTGGGGAATTCAAAAGTAAAGATGCTGCTGGTCAAGTGCGTGGTTCTCCTAATGAATTTGCAGGCATAGGGCCAACATCGCCTCTTCTCTGGCTGGCTAGAAGGCAAGAGTTGCTTTTTAGTTTTTGCACTCTCCTTTTCCAAAGCAGTTTTATCTTGATGATCTACACCAACCTCTTTTTCGGTATACATCTTTACCAGCTTCCTCTCTCTTGTATTTTACACTCAACCCCTTCTGCAGGTTTGCTATATTATCTGGACCAACAATTCCAATTATAGGTGAAGGTGATGAGGAAGCAAATGATAGGTAAGTTGGTGTTTTGCTTCCTAAGTTCTAGGTTATAAAGATGCAGTTTAGAATGTATGTCTTTGAGCATCCATGCAGACAAACTGTGTAGCTAAAATGATGATGATGCACTTGATGAGTAAGAATACACTGAAAATAAATGGCAATTTAGTGTATCTGAGGCAAGTAGGAGGCAAAATGGAATTTTCTGAAGTGGAGTAAATTCTTTATAATAGTGTATGCTAACTAACACAATCATTTCATTGCCACATAGCAGCTATACATAATAAATTTGCAGAGCACCAAAATGAGATTTAAGAAAGTAAAGGGATATACTGACATGATGAAGACTGATGAAACACTTGCATTTAAGGTAGCTGTAGATAACAAGTTACATGTCTTTGTGTACCCTGCTCTTCAATAGTTTCCAGGCACCTGAAGGATACTACTCGTATATTTCAAGAAAATTGAGTAGGAGAAACACATCGCTTTAATACTATATTTCTGTCCCATATATATAATCTGTCTAAATTGCACTGCAGATGTAGCAGTTCTTACTCCATGGTCTGCTAGGTTCTGGAACCGTTTAATTTATCTCACACTCTTTTCCCATTTTATTCTTTTAGAGAAAGTGAGTTTTGTAATCAGTAAACTTCTTGTCATTGGTTTTCTTAATGCTAAGGTTTGCTTTGCTTTATGTTCTGAAGCTGTAAGCATTTATTTTGGTTTTAGTTGAGTAGTCCTGAACTTGGTGTTTAACATTGGTAAAAAAACAGTTATGTAGAACAGCTCATTGGTAGTGCAGAGGCTGCTGTTGAAGAAGTTATTCGACGTGGAGTAATGTCCCTTCCAATGCAAATTTGGTTTCCTCACAATTACTCAATAGAGCTTTCTGACTGTGGCATTTGTTGTGGTGCATGTTTAGGTAGCACATCCTAAAAGGATTGGTGTTGGTGGACATTCTTATGGAGCATTTATGACTGCAAACCTCTTAGCACATGCTCCTCATCTTTTTTCTTGCGGTATTGCACGTTCTGGAGCTTACAACAGAACACTTACACCCTTCGGCTTTCAGGTAATAAGAGATGCTTTTTTCTCTCTCCATTTTTTTCTCTCTTCATATTTCTCTTTAATTTTTAAATTGATTTATTGTTTTTGATGAACAGAATGAGGAGAGAACACTTTGGGAGGCTACTGATACGTATGTAGGGATGAGTCCTTTTATGGCTGCAAATAAAATAAAGAGGCCAATCTTGCTTATCCATGGTGAAGAAGATAATAATCCTGGGACACTAACCATGCAGGTATCGTCTCCTCTGCACTCCCTTCCTACCCTGGTTTTAAGCTGTGTCGAAAAAAGAAAAGGAAGAAAAGCAATCTAGGAAAGCTAACCTTGCATTCTCATCTCAGAATTAAGCCCATCTGAGATAATATCGAAGCGAAAAAATTTCTTCTTTTTTTCTGATGCTGCTATGCAGTAGTTGCTTTAGGTGTGTTTTTTTGTCTTTCCCTTTAATTGCCACTGGGCAATGAGGATCTAACTTCATTCTTGTCATACAATGTAAGCTATTCTGTACTTAAATTTCCTTGTTCTGGTGCAGTCGGATCGCTTTTTCACAGCTTTAAAAGGTCATGGAGCTCTCAGTCGACTAGTTATTCTTCCTTTTGAAAGTCATGGATATGCTGGTCGTGAGAGTATCATGCATGTGCTATGGGAAACTGACAGATGGTTACAAAAGCATTGTGTGTCAAATCCCGATGTGAGCGCAGATCCCGAGGAAGGAAAAAACGGTGAGAGCACATCAGTTGAAGACTCTGAAATCAAAGCTTCTGCAGCTGCAACTGGTGGTGGTACCTTGGAGCTAGCAGATTCTGACAATGGACATCAACATCCAAACCCAAGATCGCTGATGTGGTTAGTAAGCTAAGCTCTTAAACATAACGTTTCCCTTGGACACGTTCAGATTCAACCGACTGAGTTCTAACATTGATCCATAATGATTTGCAGAACAAGTTGCTGATGTTTTTTTCTCCTCATCTGCATGAAGCGAAGGCATGCAGATGAAGACTTGAAAACATGACATGCCCAAGAATGGCACATATGTACTGATCCCCACCTGGGTATTTGATTGTTTCTATTGAAGGGTACAGTGCCCTACATCATTTTCGATTTGTTTCAAACTCCTGTTTACTACGACAGTATTTAAGTAGCAGGAGCATATACTACACGTCACAGAGGCCACAATGGGAGGAACTTGACTTGACTTCCAGGCCTCCTTGTTAGAATGTGAATAGCATGATGCGAGAGGAGAATCCAGATACTCCAAAATCATGTGATTAGTGCACACCTTTATTGTACTCTCTTCTTGTCACTGATGTTGTATATTCTATTTTATTTTTAAATGATTTAAGGATGTGGTGCCAACTAAATATTCCTTATTGTTACCAACTCTCTCTGATACGTTCGCCCCTTTTTCTACTCAAATTTTTTATTTCATCACCTCTAGACCCCAAACTCTCTCTCGCTCATCCCCTTGGCCACGGCAGGTTCATCCCTCTGATACGTCCCCCCCTTGGGTCATGCCTATAGATTTGGGTTGTTGGGATGGCCGGAGAGGTCGAGGGAGGAGCAGGGAAAGCTGGCAAGGGCACGACCGCTGTAGGGGAGCGCGAGGAAGAGATGAATCCACCACAACGAAGGCCAATCGCTGAGAGAGAGATTGGGGTCTAGGGGTGACGAAATTAAAAAATTAAGTAGTAAAATTGGTGAATTGCTTATTTTGCTTAAGGGGTGTCTCAGAGAAAGGTGGACGCCATGACAACAATTTAACGGAACAAGGATATGTGATATCATCAGTTAGTTGAGTAGCATGTTCGCCCCAAAAATACTTCGGTACCAAATTTCCTTTTTGATAAAAAAAATTAGTGCAAATTCTCCCCTCCAGAAACACAAAACAAGGGCAAACATGAGGACATGCTTTTACGCACGAGTATGTGGGGAACTTAGCGTAGACAAACAAGCGAGAAAAAAACAAGCTTTTAGGTACGAGTGTAAGTTAAAAAGACTCGTCCAAAAATATAAGACGACTAAGTATCACTTTCGAAGGAGCAGGAGCATCCGCTAACAAAAAATGTCTTCTTTATGCTAAAAAACGTAAGCCTCACAATTAGCTTTGACTCCATGACTGACAAATACTCCTCTTTCTTCAATTAATTAACTCATTTAATTTTCATGTTTTAAAATTCAATATTTGATTTAAATATTCATAAAGATAAATAATAAAAAAAATTCCAAAAAATATATATTTAAAAAAAATATATTATAAAATATGATATACATACAATTTTTTTTAACTTTAAACATCTAAACATCTATGAAAATAAATTATACATTAAATATGTGAAATATTAAAAAAAAATTATCCAATTAATTGAGTAGAGGGGGCGTATCACTTTCAACACGGAACCAATTGGGACTTAGGAAGTAACTGGCATACTCTCAAACAACCAGAGCATTAATCATTCGTTACCCTAAAGCTTGTTGACACTCATGTCAATAAACACAAGAACACGATGGTTATTAAGCAATGGCGTGTAGCCAGAGCAATATATGCTATGCAAGTCTAAAAAAATTATTCACCCAACTCCAAGTTGAATCCGCTCATAAAAAGCAGTTCAAATCAAAATGAAGGAAACCGAGACATCATATATCTCCAAGAGAGAAAGAGTTGACCTCAAAGAGGTACCAATTTATTCTTCCGCGACAACACTAATTTCACCCTTTTCAAGCAAGTCATAAAATGTTCTGACTTTCCTCTGCTCGTTCCAATGATGCATCTTCCAGAGTCCACCAGCAAACAGCCCAAGAGCTGTTCCAATGCAAAGTTCCTTCACGACACTTGGTCCTTTGAGGGTGGCATGAGCAATTCGAGGACCAGACATTTCACTTTTCTGGACAAAAGGGACGAACTTCTCTGCCAGCAAAAACAAACAATTGATTTGCACTTGATGCAACCATAAACTCTGAGAAACTAAAAAAGGGCAAGACAAAAGTCATCGCGAACATGCATAAAAAAGAGTAAAATGCATGGGGTGTTTGTGCTCTTCATATATTGAAGTACTATTACCAGCTCTCCATTTATCATCAGGAGCGGAAACACACATCTTTCAGCATAGCGTAACTGAACTTGAATCAAATTTGTGAAAACGTTTCAACAACAAAGAAACAACATTACAGTATCAAAAGCATCACATAACATCTGACAGAGAACTACAAACAAAGCTCATTGCAGTGTCACAAATCAAATTGACAACAAAATAGATTCCTATGTTAAACTCTATAGAAGCGTATTGCAAGAAATGCATCAAAACAACAATGATTGCTTGGCAAGCCAACCTTAACAAAAGCAAGAAAAGTTGGAAAATGAAACTGAAAAACCTTCTATGTTTCACACTACTTTCCTCCTACCAAATCAAAATGCACAGTTAATTGAGCAAGCCAATTTGATAACAGCAGAGAAAACAATAGTTTAGAAGAGAGACAATAAATAGCTAAGAATGTTACTGAATGGTAGAAAAATGTAGTATTCTATGGTAACACCAAGACCAGACACATTTATAACTACTCATCATATAACGAAAGGCTGACTGATTCTATCTCCCTCCAATCGATCAGTCAGTTTCCTAATTTAATAAAAAACTTTAAAAGAATCCATGGCATACGAACATCAATAAACTAAATCAGAGAAAAGAAATCTCGTATACATAGCAACGATACGGTGCGCATGTCAGGAGAAAACTTCGCGAAATCTGGATAAAGCGTGGGAGATCTAAAGCAACCTTGAAATCATTCGAAGAACGCAGACAAGAGGTTGAAGATGAAAGATCGATTGATATGTAAAGATAATAGAAAGCGGTTTAGGTTTACCTGAGGTGCGATGATCGGGGCGAGCGAGCGAGATCCAAACTCTGACCAGAGATTGATTGGGGACGAAAGGAAACTGACTGACCACACCTATTTCTGATTTCTGTTTCACCACTTCTATTAATTGGGCTTCTGATCGGCCCATATAATGCATAAGGCCCAAATATCTTAACACCTTTCGCCAATTGTTGAGTTTTTTAGTTTTATACTCTAAAAGAAACATTTTTAGAAGCTCTTTGTTTTAACCCTATTTTTATTTTTAATTATGGAATCAATGATGTGACATTCATGAACCGTATCAATTCAATTGGATTTGCTCCCTAGCGTTCTAAACGACATCATCTCTCATAAATGTCCTTATTTTCAAACGGCCAAATGCTGAATGAAGCCCTTAGTAAATGTTCTACTTGGTGCATGTGGTTGTTTAGAATCAGTTTACATCTACTTTTGTTCAGAAATGATAAGTGGGTTAATGTAATTTATGTTTTCATTTTACTCACTTGACATTTGTGAAAATGTTAAAATGAGAATGTAGTTATCGCTTCTTAAAGTGTTGTCGGTTTTAACATTCTTCAAACCACCAAACTTCTAAATCGCTTAAGAACACACGAATCTTACTATTTTGTTTCTGTTTTTGAATTTTTTTATTTATGTGCGTTTTGCAACCTTTTAAATTATTTTCATTCATTTGCAGTTAAATTAAATTATCATTTTTACTGACCGGGTCTATATCGTTCATTTTTTTAATTAAATCCGTTTTCCTTAATTGTAAGGATTTGTTCCAAAAACAATTCCTCTTTTGATAAAAGCTTATGTTCCAATCTAAATGCTCACAAATTAGACATCGAATCTCTTTGATCATATTAATAATATATGATTTAGTTTTTTCAATTCAATTTAATCGTTTCTCCTATTTTTTGGCACCTCTCCGTCTAGTGGTGGATTCAAAAATTTTAAAAAGTGGTGTCCATTTAAATTTTTCAATGTATGTTACACTTCATTCTAAAATTTTAGTAACATTTTGACTTGATACAAAGATTAAAGACATAAAATTTAGGTTTTTTGCTTTCCTATTTTGTCCTTTTTATAATGTATAATGTTATAAGACAAATAAGCCGAGAAACACACACCAAAATCAACTGTAAAATAAAATATCTATTTTGTTTTTAAAAAAAAAAAGAAATTTAAAAGAAAAAGATATTTGGAAACACAAAAATATTTCGCATTTTTTTTAATGTCTATTAGTGTTGTAAAACATTTGAAATATATGAATTATAAAATATAAAAACACACATCACAAAAAATAGCAGATCTATTGCAATTTTTAAAGGATTAATCTAATAAATTGTATACTCTATACACATTATTACAAACAAAAAAAAAAAAGTGTGTCATGGACACCCCTTCCAACAACATAGGTTCGCATGACTCCGTCCTAAATATAATGAAACAGTTTGACTTGACACATATATTAAGATAAGAAAATAGTATTGGCTTTCCTATATTTTACCTTTTTTAATATTGGAAGATGTAATCAAATACATAAATCAAGGAAAAATAGTAAAACAAAATCAATATGCAAAACTTTATTTGGAGAAAAAAGAGATTCATATTAACTATTTTTTTGTTTTTTATTTCTTAAACTTTAGGATGATATAGTAAATTAATATGCAAAAAGTTACTGAAAAATAGAACATTGCATTACTTTTGGTACATCTCAAAAAATAAAGTGTTGCATTATACTCCATATGGGATGAAGGGAGTCATTTATAATTTACACTCATTGTTAATTTTTATATTATTCTTTGATAAATTATATCTTTTTATTATTATTTAATTCACTGTTTTTTTAATTGTTTGAACGAGTTAGAAAAATCTTAATCATTTGAGACGTTTAAATTTAGGGTAATTATTAAAAAAAAAAAGTCTAATCTCCACTTTACCCCCTACATTTTCAAAATTCTCAAAAAACCCCCATGAGGTTTGATGAAATATACAAACCCCCGGATTAGAACTCCATTAATATAGTCTGCTAGTTTTTTAGGATTAATTACAAAAGTTGGATCTAAACTATGCTAACCCCAACAAATCTATTCTACTTATTTTAATTTTACAATATCACCATCTCCTTCACCCGAACCCTGTCCATGCTGCAAACATCGACCCCCTTCACCGTCCCCACTCTTCCGGCATGACCCACACCATACGACCATCACCGCCGGCAGGACCAACCTTCCCCCCTGCCCCCGTCCCACGCCGATTAGAGCTCCGAACAAGTCAAAAATCAGCTTCAAAATGGTTTCCGGGCCGAAAATACAAGAAATTGTTCATGGGTTTTCAGGGCCGAAGTGATTCACAACACCTGCAGCATAAAGAACAGCAAAATCGAAATATTTAGTACTATTTGGATCTAAACTCTTTAATTTTGAGTTCACACTGATCCGACGTCACGATCCCGGCGCAATTCGAAGAATTGGTGATGAATTGAGTGAAGTTGGGGAAGCACTGACCAGAAACGGAAGTGGGTATTTGAAGAAAGATGTGAGCTTTGATTGGAAGTCGGAGATGCAGGCGGCATAGGTGGCGGTGAAGGGGAACTGAAATCTGGAGGTGGATTTGAGGTGGGTGGCGAGGCCGACGAGAGTGAAGCAACAGT
>JBBYHH010450282.1:0-11430 GCA_038382905.1 Daphne laureola
CTTAATGGCGCTGCTCTCCTCCGCTGCAGCCAGGGAATGACACCACTCCCGGTGCCTTAACGGCGCATCTCCACCAAACCACGTTGACTACTGGCATAACTCCCAGTGCCTTAAGGGCGCACCTTTCCCGTGCCCTGCATAAGCTGGGGGCTCAAAACGGCGCCTTAGTGGCGCACCATTCATGCACCCTACATTACGGGACTAATTGCAAGTTGCGCACTTTCAAGCTCAACAAATGACACCGATTACACCCACTGAAATTTCTCTCTCCCCAAATGGTTACAAATTCTTATCCGGATTTTTGGGTGTGTATTAAGTCTGGTTTTCCCTTGACAATTTACTCTTTCAAGCCTAAAATGTCTAGTGTCAATTTGGCCTTTAGTAAATGGCTATATATAGTTTGGGCTGGTTTCAGACTACCACATATATTGTAGTGCTACGAATTTGAGAGCATTCTTAGGAATTCAAGTAAGCTCTACCCGATTTCTAATTATGTTTTCTTATATGTTAATTCTGGTAATTAGTATGGTAATTAGTGAGTAGTTACTTACTATCTTCTAGGGTTTAATTAGCCTAGGGGATTATCTAGGCATAATATGCCTGTTTAAATTAGATATTGAATCTCTCAGCTAGTCCCATCATTTATCATGTTTGTAGAATTTTTGACCCTACAATTACATGCGATATGGAAATCTTCTAGAACATCCAAGGGGATTTCCCATAGGTAGGCCTAGGAGAATCAAATGACGGGTCTTGTAGAAGTTTGAGAGAATCTTACCTGATCCGCTAGTGGTCATTGCTTGTTTATTATTACCTCAGGGAAGTCGTACCTAGAGCATGAGAGTGACTAGCTGCGGGTTACCTGGTCAGAGAGACGATGGTTGTCCAAGAGGAAACCGAACTAAATTCAGTGCATACATCTAATTATAGCATATGAAAGTATAAATAATCCCCTAAATTAGGCTAAGTAACCCTAGAAGAACCTATATCAATTGTTTAAAACCTCATTCTCAACTCTTGTCTTACTTGTTACAATCAAACCTTCAGCATTACGGAAGGAGATTCACCTAGAACTGAGATATTCACACACACACTCTCTCTTGGGTTCGACTCTCACCAATCTGAGTTGCTATACTAGAATAGATAGATTGTGCGCTATAGTGAGGAAATATAAATAGTTAAATTTGGCCATGATCAAATTCTTGCACCATTGTCGGGGATAGTTTTTGTGGAAGTTAGAAGTTTCATGTGGGGATCTCATCGTGCAGGAGAAGAAGGCCAATCATCCCGCACGATCCAGAAATCAACCGTACTCTATGGAGGATTAGATAATGAGCAAGGATGGATGACCAAGTACCCCCAATCATCAACGGTAACAATGAAGGAAATCAACCGAGAAGCGATAATGGTCCAGAAGGTCTTGGACAAGTACCTGATGATCAAAATCAAAGGAATGACGGAAATGGCGCACCCAATATGAATGAAATACCAGTCAATGGAGATGCAACCAATGCCAACATACCTGAAGCATCGAATAGAGGAAATCACGCACAAAATGCACCGCAAGGCGAGCGAAGAAGATGACCAACATTATCTGACATATTTGCTCCTAAGTTTGGTGAGCAAGAGGAGAGATTGATCCATCCTACACTAGTGCAACATGACTTCACAATTCCTGGTCATGTGCTCACTTACGTGGAACGACACTGTTTCAACGGGCTTGCAAATGAAGACCCGAATGAACACTTGGATCAATTCTCTATTATCTGCAACACTATTGAATTGCGAGGAGTATCAGAGGAAGCAAAATGGATGAGGCTATTCCCATTCTCACTTGATGGAGAAGTAAAGCGGTGGTACAAGACTTTGGATCCCGAGAAGATAGCTTCTTGGGTAGATCTATGTTACACGTTTATCAAGAAGTACTTCCCATCTCAGAAAACATTTGAACTCAAAAATTAGATCTTACATTTCAAAGAATATCCGGACGAGATAGTAGCGCAGTCTTAGGAAAGACTTAAAGAACTAATCAAGAGATGCCCACAATCAGGAGTCGATCACGACTACCAAGTTTGCCTATTTTATGAAGGATTATCTGAGAGGACCAGGAGGCATCTAGACGCTTTAACTGGAGGTTGGTTCGTGCAGAAAGAACCAAAAAAGGCTTGGGATTTACTTGAATTGTTGGAAGTCTCGGAAGAACATCGCACAACTATTGATCGAATAAGAGCAGGCCTATATAAGGAAGATGCTGATACATCAATGAAAACACAAATGACAGCCCTTACTTCCATGGTTTCAAAGATCATGAAGAACCTAGCAAACCAACAACCTTCGAAGCAAGTACTAGTGGCTGACTATTTTGAATACTGCAATGAGGAATGCAACTTCGTACAATATCTGGAAAATAGAGGTCAATACCAACAGGGTGACGGATTTTACAAACCCCAACCATATCCTAACCCAATCTATGGAAATTCAGCACCACAGAACATGGGGTAACAACAATATCAATCATTAGAGAGTGACCCAATAGTATGGCAAAATACCTTGATTAAACAACTAATGCAAAATCTCAACAAGACCAACGCTACAAATGAGAACAAGTTAATATATGTCCAAAACAAAATGGATGGAGAGTTGGCTAACACCAGAACATCCATCCACAACATGGAAACCCAAATTGGATAGCTTGTCAACTCATTCAAAACTCTCAACAAAGGAAAGTTCCCATAAGACGATGAGCCTAGTACTCAAGAGCATTGCAAGGTTTGCCACGCAGTCACTCTTCAAAGTGGAAGACCATTAGTTGACAAGGAGACTGAAAAGAACAAAGATGTGGATGATAAGAATGAGAGTAAGGAGTCAAAAATGATTCCTGGCAACAAAGAGACCATCTGGGAGCAAGAAGACCCCACAAAACACAAGACTTTCTCCAGAACTTATAGATCAACTACCATACCCCAAGAGACTTCAGAGGAAACATGACACAAAATATTTTTATAAATTACTGGACGTCTTTAAGAAGGTTGAAATCAACCTACCTTTTCTTGATGGCATCAAGGAGATGCCCACTTATTCAAAATTTCTAAAAGATCTATTGACAAAGAAGATGTGATTCTTAGACAATGAGTTAATTGTCTTGAAGGAGGAGGCGAGCATGGTAATACAGAAGAAACTCCCAACCAAACTCAAGGATCCTGGTAGTTTTACCATACCTTGCGACATCAGACCCTTCCATTGTGATAAGGCATTATACGATCTGGGAGCGAGCATCAATCTCATGCCGTGGTCTGTATGCTAGAAACTGGGTTTGTGAGAAGTTAAACCTGCATCAATCTGTGTTCAGCTCACTGACTGATCATTTACTTATCCTAAGGGGATCATCGAAGATGTCATAGTGAAAGTTGAAAAATTTTACTTCCGAGTGGATTTTGTCATACTTGACATGGATGAAGATACTCAAATGCCCATCATATTTGGTAGACCATTTCTGGACACTAGGAAGGCAATGATTAACGTCGAGAAAGGATACTTAACACTCAAAGTAGTCGATGAAGAAATCAAATTTAACATCGAGGACACTATGAAAGTCTCTAATGAAGAACTAGTAGAGTTGTTTGGCCTCGATCAGTATGAGATGAGATTAAGAAAGGAGAAAGAAAGAAAGGAGCAAGTTGAAAGAGAAGTCAAGGAAAGACAATATCTGAAGGAATCATATTTACACCATCCAGATGATTTTGCTTGGACACTCGTACAGACAAAGGGTGAACAAAAAGAACTCTAGGAGCCTGAAGCTATTTTGATTCACGACGGGGCACAGACTCACCAGACCCCCACCCAGATTATGAAAGCAGAATGCTTTAGTACTAAGGCTCTGGGAGAGCACTTGAGTACAAAGAATGAAAAGTTACAACCTCTTAATGTTCACACAGCTTCCGAGAGCCCAATTTGAGAATTGAGTACCACCTCTTCCAAAAAGAGGAAGGAAAAAATTCAGAAGGTCATAGACATAGAAAAACTGAAAGACAAGCTTTTAGGCATCCTGTTTGTCTATCTCTGGAAGCTCAATGAGAAGAAGTGGCGAGTTTGATGCCCACCTGCACCATCTCTCGATACTCAGGGCTCTGAGTCCCGTACTACAGACCTCACTTGATCCAACCATCATAGGCTAGCCAAGGGCTAAAAATGTGGCACTTGTGGAAGGCACCCCAACGTTTTAAATATTTTAAATATTTGTCTAGTTTATTTTAATTTTGGTCTAAATAATGCCCAACTAATCCAATTAAGAAAAATTCTAAACAGCACAAAATCATCATCGCACATGGAGAACAATGTACCATTTCACTTCTATAATATCTTTGACATGTATCATGATATTAGAAGTTAAACAAATTGTTTGATTGTCTTATTTCTTCTCTTAACCTCTTATACTGAATGTGTAATCTGAGGATATTATGATTCAATTTTTTCCATGTTATTAAAGCTTCAATGAAAGAAAGAGAGCCTGCCTGCAAATTACATATTTCTCATATGCATGACACTCTCACATTATACAAATATGCTCAGTGTGCTACACATACATCGTGATCTGCATGTTTTTTTCATCATACACTTACATGTTAACATGCAAGTTGCAAAGAATGTTATGAGTGTGATATTTGTAAATATTATTTTTGATGAATCACACTTCATACCTTGAGCTAATTGTTGAATCAGTAGGTATGTAGGTATGTTAATACATGAGGAGAGAGATCAACTCTTCAAACTTTGCAAAATTACGGGAGCACTATGTGGCTTCCCGGATCTCAAAGGCATGAAGGGGGCCTTTTTATTCCCCGACATAAGATGAGGACATGCATCTATTTGGGTTTATGGGGGATTTTATTATGTTGATTGAAGTATCGAATGAGCATGCCTTTGGATAAATTATTGAGTCTTAATCACCATCCAATAATCTAGACTTATCTTTGAAAATTTTCAAAAATTCAGAAAATTGAAAAAAATTTAAGGTTGATTATTTGGAGAATATGGTGAGCATGTATGTTTTCAATGATAGAATTGCATATTCGAAAGCAGAGTCAACATGTTCTGAAAATAGACCTTATCTATGATATGTTGTGGATTGTATGTGAAGTCTTGTTTTGATTGATCTATGATGTGGATTTAGGATTAAAATTGGTAATTGAGCATGAAAAACTTCACATAGAAAGGCTAGAAAACTGAGTTAATGAAAGTTGTAGGAATTGAGATTTAGCCTATAAGTGGGTATCTAGTACTTATACTCTAAGATTGGCCTATTTAGAATGATAGTATAGTCAGGCGCGTCAAAACTGGGTCATAGCTTAACTCTCTCTTCTAAGTGCAACCTTAGAGTATAAGTATATGCGTAAACACATCTTAAAGTGGTTGAGCCCCGGATGATAGTTAGACATGTTTTCAGCTACACCGTATTCATGGCCTATAGTCCCTCACCTAGGATCCTACTTTAAGAAGTTAGACACTCACTCTCACACAAGTAAAATAGGTGCAAAAGCAGAAAAGCACCAAGGAAAAGAAAAGAGAAAAGGTGTAAAAACATAAAAACAAAATCAAAAGAAAGAAGTGAATAAAAGGAAATAAAAGGTGTTGAGCAATGAGCAACCCGCATTCACTAGCTAAATCTCGAGGCTGATCAAAGTTCATTAAAATAGTAGTCCATGCCTTCCTTAGAAGTAATAAATGTTTGAAAACCAATGTGTCTCTTTGATTTTCATTATGCGTACATGTTAAACAATTCTTCACACATGATTCACCTGTGCATTACATGAATTAAGGATATATCTTTAGAATAGTGAAGATTTGTTGAACATGTATATTCTTATTCTTCACATATGCTCTGATTCTCTGAGTTGCTTTCAAACAAAAATGTTGTTAGGTGTTAATAACCTCAACAGTTAAATTTTTTGAAATCCATATTTTTTACAAGATGTTGTCGTCGCTAGGGACTAGCAACGATATGGGTTTGGGGGTGTGATGAGTGTACAAACACTCACATACTTCCGGGGTGTTTAAGACACAATTCTCATCATTTATGCTAGATTTATCATGACTTAGATGCATTTTACTTATAACTGTCCATATCTTACAGGATGAACACTTTGAGGAGAAAGTAGAGAAAAACAATGTTAAATGAAGGCTCGGGATGAAGATAGTCGATAAGCGAAGCAAATGAGTCCATCCCGAACTAGATTGGAGAGTCAAATCACAAGAGAGTCATTTTCCAGGCCAAAATACACAAATTGCAAAGTTAGGGAGCCATATCAGAATGCAAGAGGTGCCTCTCCTCAGCATGGTTCAAGCCATGGCGCCACTAAACGGTGCCCTTCAAGATCCACCCTTCCTGGTGCCATTAACTAGCGCCTTCACCCTCCACCTTTAGGTGCCACTTCAATGAGCCATGTACAAGAAGAACGGCACTACTTATGGCACCTTAAATGAGCAACTTCTCTACGCCCTAGCTTGGAACCGGTGCCACTTATGGCACCTTAACAGTGTGTCATACCTGCAGCCTATAGAAGATGGTGCACCACTACCGTGCCCCATACAACCGGTTGATTCGAAAATGGCATATCTTCGAGACTTAACAAAGGGCGCTAGTTGAGTCCGCCAAAATTTCTCTCTCCCCAAATGGTTACGAATTCTTATCCGGATTTTGGGTGCATTTTAAGACCAGTTTACCCTTACAATTTACTCTTTCAAGACCAAAATATCTAGGGTCAGTTTAGTCTTTAGTAAATGCCTATACATAGTTTTGGGCTGGTTAGTTCATTAACACAACATTTTAGCTACAAATTTGGGAGCACTTTTGAGAGCTCAAGTAATCTCTATTCTTTTTATTAATTTTGTTTTCCTTTATGTTAATTCCTACAATTAGCATGTTAATTAGTAAGTAGTTACTTATCATCTTCTAGGGTTTAATTAGCCTAGGGGATTATTTATGAATAATATGCTTATCTAAATTAGATTTTGACTCTCTAAGCTAGTATCATCATCTATCATGTTTGTAGAATTGCCGACCCTACAATTACATGCAATCTTCAAATCTTCTAGAACAACCGAGAGGATTTACGGTAGGTAGACCTAGGAGAATCAATTGGTGGATCTTGTAGAAGTTTGAGAGAACCTTACCTGATCCGCTAGTAGCTATTGTTTCTTCATTATTGCCTCAGTGAAGTCATACCTAGAGCATGAGAGTGCCTAACTGCGGGTTACCTGGTGAGAGGGAGGACGGTTGTCAGAGAGAAAACCGAACTGACTTCAGTGCATACATCTAAATATAACATATGAAAGTATCAATAATCCCCAGAATTAGGCTAAGTAACCCTAGAAGAACCTTTATCAATTGTTTAAAACCTCATTCTCTACTCTTATCTTACTAGGATAGATATATTTACACACACTCTATCTTGGGTTCGACCCTCACCAATCTGGGCCGCTATACTAGGATAGATAGATCATGTGCAATAGTGAGGAAATATAGTAGATATATTTGTACCACCGATCACTACCTTACAATAATACAAAGCCTTCTCTATTTATAGTAAAAGATGAATGGGTGGGGGGAATGGGTTAAAAGTAAAGGGGTATGGGATTTTTTCTTTAAGAGGTATGTTGTTCAACAAACAACATGGGCTTTTGGAAGTAAAATGAAGCAAAAAAAGTACAAGTACTTCTGGATTGAAGTTTATACAAGGCGCCACTTACTGGTGGCATAATATGGTGCCTATAATACTGAACAACACCACTTTGAGGCCCCTTATTGCAAGATAGGGTGACACCTTACGTCAGATGCTGGAAATTTGTCTGCTCAAGCTCTTCTGGCAGGATTCATCATTTTTTTGTGAATATCTTGAGCTCTGGGTGTCCGATTGAGGTGATTCAAAAGCCATTTTTCTCCACTTTGAAAGAGCTTTAATATGATATGCAATCCTCCCACTTTGGAGTTGTATCATATGGAATATCTTGAGCTTGTTTGGGGTAGATCCCACACTTTCATCTCAAGCAAGTTTCATCTCGTCTCTTTCACAACCAAAATGCTTCGAAATACGATCCAAGTTTCTTTGATCATCAAGCTTGGATCTGGAGTGGATCTTCGAACCTCAGAATCAAATCATACTCTCCCCCTTCAATGGATTCATCCTCGAATCCAAGGTGAGAACTTCCTAGTAACAAAAGAAAATCAAATTACACAAAACCTACATAATAAGAAAGATACAGAGGCAAGAAACAAGAGTTGTTGAGATTGAGCACGAACACCTCCCAACTACAAGGTTGAGAAATACTTGATAAAACACACACAGAACAGGGGAAACTTCAACTTTGAAAGCTTAGCACCTCCTTGCTCATATGACATGCCAATACAAGGTCCAATTTTCTGATGGGGCACCTCTTCTCTGCTTCTCAATAGCTCCGACGAGAAGAACAACATAAATGAACTCCCCCAAGCACTATAGCTCTTATACCAATTGATTTGAACCTCCCGGGGGTGGATGGGGTGAGGTTGACCTCCAAAGAAGGATCTCGCTTGTCGGAGCTCCAAAAAGGGAGGAAATGGTAGAAGTGGCTCTGATGACCTCCTCACTCATATGACAGGGCAATAATCAGAATAATGTCAGGATGAAGATGGCATGCGTACCTCCTCATTCGTGGTGTCAAGGCAATACTTGAGATACATCTTGAGGACTGTAAATGGTGCCTCAAGGGCTGGAAGTGAAGATGGAAGTGTTGATAACCATAAGATGCTTGACGTATGAATCCTCTCAAGCTTTCATTAAAATTAGTTCTACCCTACAATAATTCAAAGTCTTCTCTATTTATAGTAAGTGAGGAATAAGTGGGGAGAATGGGTTAAAGTAAAGCGGTTTGGGATTGGTTCTTTAAAAGGTATGGTGTTCAACAAACAATAAGGGCTTCTGGAAGCAAAATGGAGCAAAAAAAGTAGAAGTTCTTTCGGATTCAACTTTGTACAAGGTGCCACTTACTGGTGGCACAATATGGCGCCTCTAATACTGAAAGACGCCACTTTGAGATGTCTTATGGCTACATAAGGTGACACCTTATGTTAGATAGTGGAATTCTATCTGCTCTAGCTCTTCTCGCGGGTTTCATCATTGTTTTGTGAATCTCTTGAGCTCTAGGTGTCCGATTAAGGTGATTAAAAAGCCATTTTTATCCTCTTTTAAACAGCTTTAACATGAGACCAATTTCTACCACTTTGGCGTTGTATCATATGGAGGATCTTGAGCTTCTTTGGGCCAGATCCTACACTTCCATCTCAAGCAAGTTTCATCTCATCTCTTTCATGACCAAAATGCTTCAAAATATTATCCAAGTTTCTTTGATCATCAAGCTTGCATCCGGAGTGGATCTTGGAACCTCAAAATCATATAATACTGTCCCTTTTCAATGGATTCATCCTTGAATCCAAGGTGAGAACTCCTTGGTAACAAAAGAAAATCAAATTACATAAAACTTACATAATAAGAAAGATACAGAGGCAAGAAAGAAGTGTCATTAAGATTGAGCACCAAACACCTCTAAACTACGAGGTTGAGCAATACTTGATAAATCACTCATAGAATAGGGCCAAATCCATCTTTAAAGACCGAGCACCTTCTCGCTCATATGACATGACAATACAAGGTCCAATTCTCCAATGGGGCACCTCTTTTCTGCTACTCAATAGCTCTGGCAAGAAGAATAACATAAATAAACTCATGTAAGCACTATATCTCTAATACCAATTTATATGAACCTCCCAGATGCGGATGGGGTGAGGTTCACCTCCAAAGAAGGATCTAGCTTATGGGAGCTCCAAAAGGGTAGGAAATGGTAGAAGTGACTCTAATGACCTCCTCGCTCATAAGATGTGGCAATAATTGGAATAATGTCAGGATAAAGATGGCGTGGGCATCTCCTAGTTCATGGTGTTGAGGCAATACCTGAGATACATCTTGAGGACCATAAATGGTGCCTCAAGGGCTTGAAGGGGAGATGGAAGTGTTGAGAACCATAAGTGGCTTGTGGTATGAATCCTCTTAAGCTTTCATTAAAATTGGTTCTACCTTACAAAAATACAAAGCCTTCTCTACTTATAGTAAGAGAGGAATGGGTGGGGGGGATGGGTTAAAGTAAAGGGGTATGAGATTAGTTCTTTAAGAGGTATGGTGTGCAACAAACAACTTGGGCTTTTGGAAGCAAAATGGAGCAAAAAAAGTAGAAGTTCTTCCGGATTCAAGTTTGTACAATGCACCACTTACTGGTGGCACAATATGGCACCTTTAATACTGAACGACACCACTTTGAGGTGCCTTATGGATACATAGGGTGACACCTTACGTCAGATCCTGGAAGTCTATCAGCTCTAGCTCTTCTGGCAGGTTTCTACATTTTTTTGTGAATATCTTGAGCTCCGGGTATCCGATTGAGGTGATTGAAAAGCCATTTTTCTCATATTTGAAAGAGCTTTAACATGAGACCCATTTCTCCCACTTTTTAGTCGTATTGGATTGAGGATCTTGAGCTTGTTTGGGGTGGATCCCATACTTTCATCTCAAGCAAGTTTCATGTTGTCTCTTTTATGACCAAAATGCTTCAAAATATGATCCAAGTTTCTTCTATCAACAAGCTTGGATCCCGGGTTGATCTTGGAACCTCATAATCATATCATACTCTCCCTCTTCAATGGATTCATCCTCAAATCCAAGGTGAGAACTCCCCGGTCACAAAAGAAAATCAAATTACATAAAACTTACATAATAAGAAAGATACAGAGGCAACAAAGAAGAATTGTTGAGATTGAGCACCAAGCACCTCTCAACTACGAGGTTGAACAATACTTGATAAAACACTAACAGAACCGAGGCAACTCTATCTTTGAATGCAGAGCACCTCCTTGCTCATATGACAAGGCAATAGAAGGTCCAATTCTCTGATGTGGCACCTCTTCTCTGCTTCTCAATAGCTTCAGTGAGAAGTACAACATAAATGAACTCCTCCAAGAAGTATAGCTCTGATACCAATTTATATGAACCTCCCAGTGGTGGATGGGGCAAGGTTCACTTCCTACGAAGGGTCTAGCTTGTAGGAGCTCAAAAGGGGAGGAAATGGTAGAAGTGGCTCTGATGACCTCATCACTCATACGACGAGGCAATAATCAGAACAATTTCAGGATGAAGATGGCTTGCGCACCTCCTCTCTTGGGATGTTGAGGAAATACCTGAGATATATCTTGAGTATCGTAAATGGTGCCTCAAGGGTTGGAAGTGGAGATGGAGGTGTTGAAAACCATAAGGGGCTTGAGGTTTGAATCCTCTCAAGCTTTCATTAAAATTTGTTCCACCTTACGATAATACAAAGCCTTCTCTATTTATAGTAAGAGGGGGGATG
>JBBYHH010450393.1:0-11430 GCA_038382905.1 Daphne laureola
TTGTAAAAGGTCTTAGGCTTGGAGTAGACTTGTTGCAACTATTGCAGAAGGAAGGAGATGTAATGCCATTGCTGTCGAAACTTTTTAATCTGCCAGTGATAGATGGTAAAGATGGCCTCAGTGAATTCCTTTCTCAGTTTGAAGCAGCTATAGAGAGTGACTTTCCCAATTATCAGGTTCCTTTTCTACTGAATCGGAGTTCTTGCAGTTATCTTCGCTTATTTTATTCTATGTGGATTTACAATGTTTATCTTAAAGAATAATTTTATGGAATTTTTTTTTCTCCAGAGCTACTCACTCTAGATAGCTAGCTGGTAGACAGCATGTCATTTTCTTTTGGGACTATTATATTTGCTATAGATCCTAGTGACTGTTAAGTGTTAACTAATGCAAATGAAAGTCCCCTTATCCTGAACTTCACAGGGAAGCCTTCTACTTAGCTATTAAATTTGAGTAGAATTAATTAGTTCAAATGTGAAACATATCAATTGGTTTCATTAATTGGATTTCCTGTTCGTTTCTAGTACATAATTGTGAAAGAAACTTCTTGCAGAATCACGACCCGACAGATGCAGATGCTGAAATACTATCGATTCTAATAGAATTACTTATTGAGAAAGCTGCTCAGTTGTCAGAAGTGATTCACGGTCTCAATTGTATTGATGTACTCAGAGCTTTTGCAGTTACAGCAAGTTCTTCTAGTGGGTCCATGACAAGACCTGTAATCTTGCCTCCACTGAAAAGTTTGAATGTGAACTCTAACAAAAGAGGACCAATACTTAAAACTGAAAGGCTTTGGCATCCATTTGCTCTTGGATTAAATGGAGAGTTACCTGTGCCAAATGACACCCTCCTCGGTGAAGATACAGATGGCTCTCAGCCCTGCTCTTTGCTACTGACGGGACCTAATATGGGTGGAAAGTCAACTCTTCTTCGATCCATCTGTCTAGCAGTTATATTGGCCCAGGTATGTGTTAATCTTCCTGCTTGGGTGCCATATCATTGATTGACCAGATAAGAATAAGATACTTTCTGGTTTTCGAACATCAACTAAATATGTCGTTATCTTCATGCATATCGACTTTGTGACCTACAGGTTGGCTGCTATGTACCGTCTAAAAGCTGTGTTCTGTCAATTGTGGATAGAATCTTTACTAGGCTTGGTGCTACAGATCGGATCATGACAGGCGAGAGTAAGTTCCACATAGATACCTCAATGGCTTCCTTTTGCTTGTTACATTTTCATTAAGATAGTGTAAACAAGAGCGAGAGCATATGAGTTCCGCACTCTTTTTCCTAAGATGATGACAGCTTGAATGGATATAGTGAGTAATGGCTATAAGCCTGTGATGTCAGGAAGTGATGGTTTAGCTATTGATATATTGATCAGTGATTAACTCTCTGCAGGCACCTTCCTTGTTGAATGCACAGAAACTGCAGCAGTTCTTCAAAATGCCACTCAAGATTCTCTTGTTCTTCTAGATGAGCTCGGTCGTGGGACCAGTACTTTTGATGGATATGCCATTGCATTTGCTGTGAGACTTCACACTTTACTACCTGTACCATCATATCTGAGATCTTTCTCTTTCACCATCCCCATATTCTAATATTCTCTTGTTCAGGTGTTCCGCCATCTTGTTGAGAAGGTTAACTGCAGGTTGCTGTTCGCAACGCACTACCATCCGCTCACAAAGGAGTTTGCTTCCCACCCGCGAGTGAAGCTGCAGCATATGGCTTGTGCTTTCAAGTCGAAATCTGGAACCACATGTGACAATGACCAGGAGCTGGTATTCCTGTACCGACTTACAGATGGAGCCTGCCCAGAAAGCTACGGTTTGCAAGTGGCAGCCATGGCTGGAATCCCAGAACAGGTAGTGAGAGCTGCCATGCAGGCTGCCGGAGCTATGAAACGACGAGTTGGAGAAAGCTTCAGGTCGAGCGAACGGAGATCGGAGTTCTCAACCCTTCATGAAGAATGGGTGAGAACCCTGATAGGGATGGCGAGTATTGGCAGTGATAATTTCAACGATGAAGATGCTTATGATACATTTTTCTGTTTATGGCATGAGTTGAAACGTTCATACCAAGCATAAATGTGTGTTCTGGTTATTGCCTTATGTAAATCTTGTTGAAATGTTAAGGTTAATTCGCGTTAATAGGGGTGAGAATTTTTTTTTTTCACTTTGCTTTTTTGACGGTGAATATCCAGATTCTCATCTTCGCACTTAATGTGATTTGTGAAACGGTGAATTGTGGATGTTCACAAATCATGTCTGAAATTCACCCAACAAAAAAAATTTCTTCTCTCCCCTCCCCTCTCAAATCGTTTTCCTCAGAAATCTGAGCAAGGTCTTTGATGGATCTTTGACCAGTAGCTCGTGAACAGGTTCGACTTGATCGTCCGTCCAGGGTGTCATCGGCAGAGCTACGGAGGAGCTGGTGTTTGGGAAGGGTCCTTCTTCCGCAGAACACGATGGAAGAAAGAGGGAAACAAAGAACGAGTGAGGAACGAGTTAGGTGTGGGCTGCCGGATCTGGGGCTTTGTTGGCGAAACGAGGCCGAACCAGCACCAGGTGGAGTCACCATCTCTGCTCCCAACCACCGTCCTCCACCATCTCTTGTATCTTGCTCGATTGAGGGGTTGGAGTTTGGTCGTCACCAGAGAGTAAGGAGTATTGGTTTGCCGACTTAAAGTTTGTAACTTTATCCGGCTCTTCTTCTAGATTTATGTCCAGGACCCGACCCATGTCGACGAGAGCTTGTTTCGCGTTGCCTTCGATCGGAGCCGTGTACCGCCCCGTCTCCAGCATCTTCATCTGCCAGTAGAAGGTTAGCATTGCTGGGAGAGCGCCGAGCATGAGGACGATCCGCCATAAGTAATCTCCAACGGGCTGAATCAAGAGAATCAGATCATTCTTAAAGGATTCAGCTTTACATTGTACTTGAGGAAAAGAGCGGAGATGGTCATTGAGACAAAGCCGGCGAATATGATTTCGACGGACTCAGATCGTGAAGAGAGCATCTTCTTCACAATTAGATTGGGGCTCAACAACTGTCTGCGGAATTTCAGCCGGAATCAGTGCGAGGGACCGAACAGGATGCGATTCACGGCCAGTATGAGCGTCTCGTTCCAGCTTGCGCAGACTCACTCGATTCTTCAAGCCCATCGCCAATTTTCCGGCGAAGCCGTCGGTCCAGTTCGATTACACCGGAAACGTGAACCCACTGTTGATTGAAATCCCATCAAGAATGATGCCGAAGTTGGCACCACCGCCGAAGCCATCTTAGATCTGGGTTTTGCAGAGCGATGGAGGGGCTGGAGTTTGGACGGCGAGTGGTTAAGGTAGTCGGGCGATGGCGGTGGGGTGACCAGTGGAATCCGGTGCAGAGGTGAGGATGGAGATGGAGAGGTCGGACCAGTGGTGATAAGGGATACTCAAAGTTCAATGAGTGAATTAGAATTTCTAATTCAGCGTGAAAAATATTTGTATAATGTGAAAAAAAACTTCCCTAATGTTCTTTTAGCAATTTTCCGCATCGGTTGAAATGGTTCTCGAAATAACCTTTTTTTACACGAGTGGTTCTATTAACGAATGTAAAAGCTGTCTATACTCTTCAACTTCAGTTATTCCCTAATAAAATTTATCTCCAGTTTTCAACCATACCTACTTCTCTCTGTCTCACAAACATTTCTTTATTATTTTTATAATATTTAATATATGATTTATTTTTATAAAATTATAGATATATAAAGTTAAATAATTCATATGTTTTTCATAATTTACAATCTAATTTTTCTAAATATACACACACATATATATATTTTTCCCCCATTATTTATCTTAGTTAAACACAGTAACCTGAAACAATAAAAGAAATATGGAACGGATGAAGTATTCTCTAAAATATTTAGCAAAACAACACACCATAAAGACAATCTTTTAAGAAAAATACCGTGAGTAATTAAAAAAGATACACACTTTTCTCTTTATTGATATGATAAGTGATATGTTAATAAATGAGTAAATAATAATTAATAAAATTAGAAAATTAATAATAATATAATAAAATAGAGAGATATTTAAGGATATTTTATATGTACCGAAACTCATTTTTAATTTTATCATACTGAACTTCCCGGGAAGAGAATATGGTAAAAAGTTAGAGATATTATTCTTTGGATTCTACTCCCAAAATTAGACAATCTTTTTTACGAACGTTGATGCCTATGAGTATTTATTTAACCCTCACCATTCAAATTTACCATGAGAAAAAATCACCTAAATTAAACCATTCCCTTTCGTTGACCAGATAAGTCGGACACTTTTCCCCTTCTTCGCTCGCGATCCAAACACTGGTCCTCAACTTGTCAACTATTCTCCACTCAGCCCCCCATAAACACAAAACGTTCATATACGTCCCTACCGCCAAAATCTCTTCCCTCCCCAACCTTCCGCGTTTTTGAAAAAAAATAGCGGAAACCGCCATTTCCGAAGCTCCCACCGGACCGGGGAAAATGGTGGATGAAGCCTGTCCGTCATGCAGCGACAAGCAGCGCAAATCCGGCTCCAAATCCAAACGGAAGGAGCTAACTGTCTCCTGCATGTTAAACACGGAGGTCGGCGCCGTCCTCGCCGTCTTGCGCCGTCCGCCGGACCCCAATTACGGCGGCAATCAGGAAGAGCTCTACGATTCCGCCATCTTACAATCCCTCAAATCTCTCCGCGGCCTCATCTTCAACCCCCACCAAGAATGGCGCCAAATCGATCCCTCAATCTACATCTCCCCTTTCCTCGACGTGATCCAGTGCGATGACGTCCCTGTCGCCGCCACCACCGGCGCTCTCTCCTCCATTCTCAAGATCCTTGAACTCCAAGTGTTCGACGAAAAGACACCCGGCGCAAAAGCCGCAATGAACTCCATCGTCTGGGGATTAACCAATTGCCGCCTCGAGAAATCCGATCCCGCTGTGGAAGACGCCGCCATGATGAAGATTCTCCAGGTCCTGACCGGAATCATGAAACACACCGCTTCCGTTCTGCTCACCGACCAGGCCGTTTGCACCACTGTCAACACCTGCTTCCAAGTGGTTCAGCAATCGGCCAACAGAAGCGATTTGCTCCAGCGGAACGCGAGACACACAATGCACGAGCTTGTACAGATTATATATTCCAGATTATCAGATTTAGACGGTAATGAAGCAGATGATCTTGACAATGAAGGAGAATCCATGGGTGGATATGGACTCGGTTGCGCCGTCGACATTTTCCAGTTCTTATGTTCCCTGCTAAATGTGATGCAGATTGTTGAAACAGAAGGCTCCACTTTTCATACAAGTGATGAAGATGTTCAAATCTTCGGCCTGGTTCTCATCAATTCTGCGATCGAGTTATGTGGGGATGGAATCGGAAGGCATCCGAGGCTGTTGAGGATGATCAAAGATGATCTTTTCCATCATTTGATCCATTACGGGGCTTGTTCCACCCCTCTTCTCCTCTCCATGATCTGCAGTACCGTCTTGAACATCTACCACTTTCTTCGCAGGTTTGCGGCCCTCATTCATTCGAATCCATGAATGAAAGTATGACACCCCTTCTGATCTTTTGCATTGGTTTGGTTAATTTGGTTTTTCAATTAGGTATGTACGTCTGCAGCTGGAGGCATTCTTCTCATATGTCTTGCTAAGGACGGCTAATTCAGGGAGCTCTGTCCAACTGCAGGAAGTTGCTCTTGAAGGAATCATAAATTTCATCAGGCAACCCACTTTTATACTCGAGGCCTATGTGAATTACGATTGTGATCCGATACGCCGGAATGTGTTCGAAGAGATCGGGAGGTTGCTTTGCCGCCACTCATTCCCTAGCTCTGGTGGCCCTTTGACATCTCTGCAACTACAAGCCTTCGAAGGATTAGTGATCATTGTTCACAGCATTTCTGATGGCTGCTTTAGGGAAGGGTCTGGTCCTTTTGAACCACCACAGGCGGTTTATGTCACAGATTACAAGCCGTTTTATGAAGAGATCCCAAAGGAAGATCTGGACACATGGGTGGAACATATAAGATTGAGGAAAGCACAGAAGAAGAAGATTCTGATTGCTGCTGATCATTTTAATCGTGATGAAAAGAAGGGACTGGACTATTTGAAAATCTGTCAGTTGGTAGGCGATCCTAGGGACCCGAAGGTGTTTGCTTTCTTCTTCAGATACACTCCCGGACTGGACAAGAACATGCTTGGAGACTATCTCGGGGACCCTGATGATTTCCACCTTCAAGTTCTTAAAGATTTTACTGACACATTCGAGTTTACCGGCATGACTCTTGATTCTGCTCTTCGCACTTTTCTTGAAACATTCCGATTGCCAGGAGAGTCGCAGAAGATTCAGAGAATTCTGGAAGCATTCTCGGAGAGGTTCTATGATCAGCAAGCCTCACAGATATTCGTGAGCAAAGATGCGGTGTTTGTTCTCTGCTACTCTGTGATTATGCTGAATACAGATCAGCATAATGTTCAAGTCAAGAAGAAGATGACAGAAGAAGAGTTCATTAGGAACAATAGAGCAATCAATGGAGGCCAAGATCTCCCTAGAGAGTACCTTTCAGATCTGTTCCACTCCATTTCGATCAATGCAATCACCATTTTCGGCCAGAATGGCCTGACAGTGGAAATGAATCAAAGCCGATGGATGGAGTTGATCAACCATTCCAGGACAGTGCAGCCATTCCTCCTCTGTGATTTTGATCCGCGCCTTGGCAGAGATATGTTTGCCTGCATTGCAGGTCCCGTAACCGCAGCACTTTCTGCATTCTTTGAGCATGTCGAGGAAGATGCACTTCTTCATGAAGGTATTGAAGGCATCATATCGGTTGCTAGGGTAGCTCAGTACGGGCTTGAAGATATTCTAGATGAGCTTGTTGCCTCATTTTGCAAGTTCACTACCCTTCTAAATCCTTACGCTTCTACAGAAGAAACCTTGTTCGCCTTGAGCAATGATCTGAAGCCAAGAATGGCAACTCTAGCAGTCTTTACTATAGCGAATAGCTTCGGCAACTCCATCCGAGGGGGTTGGAGGAACATCATAGACTGTTTATTGAAGCTCAAAAAGCTCAAGCTACTTCCTCAATCTATCACAGAAGAGGCTATCTCCGCAATATCAGAAACTGAGTCAAGATCTGAATCAGGAGCAAGCATTCCTGGTCATGATCCTCAATTTACAACCGAAGCAACTTCCAGTATAGTTAACCGTTTCTGTAATTTCCTGTCAGCGGACAGCATGGAGGAGTCTGTATCTCTTGGCATGAGCGAATTCGAACAGAACCTAAAGGTTATCAAGCAATGCCAGATTGGGAGCATCTTCAGCAACACATCCAAAATGCCAAATGAAGCTTTGCTGAGTCTTGGACGTTCAGTCATATTTGCAGCCGCGGGAAAGGGGCAGAAATTCAGCACCCCGATTGAAGAGGAAGAAACTGTTGGATTCTGTTGGGATCTGGTCACCATTGTTTCTGCAGCCAACGTTCATAGGTTTATGGAATTCTGGCCTGCTTTCGGTGATTATTTGATAGGAGTTTGTCAGCTTCCACTCTTTTCCGCTATCCCTTTTGCTGAAAAGGGAATTTTAAGCCTTCTCAAGGTCTCACTGAAACTTTTATCTTCACCCCAATCTGATAAGGCCGGAGAGGACTTCATTTTCAGGTCCATAATGCTGATGTGGAAGCTTGACAAAGAAATTCTGGATACCTGCAGCGAGTTCATAACGCAGTCAGTGAGCAAGATTCTTCGCAAATACGCAGGTAATCTGCAGACTCAAATGGGTTGGAAGTCTGTTCTTCATCTGCTGTCGGTCACAGGAAGGCATCAGGAAACCTACGACCAAGCAGTTGACACTTTGATCATCTTGATGACAGAAGCAACACATCTCTCCCGCATCAACTTTGCGTACTGCATTGATTCTGCATTCGGCTTCATCGCCCTCAAGAACAGTCCTCTAGAGAAGAACTTGACCTTGCTGGACCTAATGGCAGATGCTACAAGCTCGCTAACCCAGTGGTACAAAGTTGCCCTCGCTGAGCAAGCTATGTACAGCATGTCCAACAGTTCAGGCATGCCCCCAATGCCCCCCTCAATGGAAGAAAGCTTCAAGAATCCAAGCTACATCATGAATTTGTTCGTCAAACTCGGGGACGCATTCAAAAAGACAAGCCTGGCACGGCGCGAGGAGGTGAGGAACCATGCTGTTATATGTCTGAGAAAGTCCTTTGAGTTAGCTGAGGCCCTGGATTTCTCATCAACCAACTGCATGAACTGCATCAACCTGGTGATATTCGCAATGGTTGATGATCTACATGAGAAGATGCTGGAGTACTCGAAACGCGATCACGCGGAGAAGGAAATGAGAAGCATGGAAGGGACTTTGAATGTCGCAATGGAGCTGTTGACAGATGTTTACCTGCAGTTCCTGAAGGTGATTGTAGAGAATCCCGGGTTTCGGACGTTCTGGCTTGGAGTTCTGAGAAGAATGGACACTTGCATGAAAGCCGACTTGGGACAATATGGTGCCACAATGCTACAAGAAGTTGTGCCTGAATTGCTAAGAAGAATGATCACAACTATGCAAGAGACTGGAATTCTAGTGCAGAAAGAAGGGGAAGATCTGTGGGAGATCACTTACATTCAGATACAGTGGATTGCTCCTTCACTCAAAGAAGAGCTGTTTCCTGATGAATTCTAAACCTGCAATACTAATACTAACCAGAGCAAAATTCTTCTGCTGAAATATATCCTTGACTAATGAATCGACATTTCAAGCAAAAATCATGAGAATTTTAATCAGATGAAGACAAAAAAATAAAAACTCTTAACTTTTTCAAAAATACTAGAATACAACAATAGACAACTTAGAGAAATTGGAACACAATGCAATACAAGATTCTGATCCTTTGCCACAGGAGGTCTTGAAACCATAAATGACAAAATGAGATTAGACCTGATTGGTTCGCTATAACTCAATCATATGAACCATAGAATAATATTTACAACATTTATTTGTGTGGGCTTAAGAGCAATTAAGCATTTACGGAGATGGTTGCTTAGGAGTTTTTTTTTAGTTTTTTTTTTTGGGATTTAGTTGTATTGCTTTATTGTTTTTATTAATACAAAAAAAAAAAAAATTCTGTTCAAAAAAAAAAAAGAAAAGAAAAGAATATTTAGAACATAAACTATTTGGTTGTGATCACAAATTTTCATGTGTCTCCCTAAACATTTTGTTTTGTTACTAGACACCATAAGTTTTAGGTCTAACAAGTAACAAGGAAGGCCATCTTCCTCATCCCTCCCGCCGCCCTTCGCCCCGTACCACCCCATTTCTTCTTCCTCAAATTTATTCAAAGTATTGATGGAAAAATAAATTTTTTAAAAATATCTGAGAAAAAAAACCTTTTTTTTACAAATGAATAGTGTATTACAATTCACATTTATTACTAACTTTATTTTCTTTAATTCATAGTATTTTCTTTAATTCTTGATGATTCTTACCATTACTTCCTCTTTTATAGTTTCTATTATTATACTACTATATATTTACGGTAATTTACTGTAGATGAGTAGTACTCCCCCCCTCTTATTTGTATCCATCTTTTTTATTTTTTTCAATAGGTCCCTAAACTTTCATTTTGAAGTCACCTATTTTTCTTATCCAACATTTTAATTTTTTCGAATAGGTCCCTAAACTTTCACTTTGAAGTCACATCTTTTTCTTATCCAACGTTTTAATTTTTTCGAATAGGTCCATAATATTTCACTTTTAAGATTTTTTCACCTCTTTTTCTTTTAATGTAGTGGTGTAGATGTAGAGAAATTGTATATATAAGTTAATTATAACTCTATATAAATGAGAAAAAAATTATTGTGGGAGAATAGCAACCGCTCAAGTCACTACATCCTAATTTTATGTAGATTTTTTTTTTTATTATTTTACGAACTGTTGTAGGGAGTAACTCTCTACACTAGTCTTTATTTCTTACTCTTTTGCATATTCACCCCAGAACTTTGAGAGTGTTTCAAGCCTAAATTTATTTTTTTACGAATACATTTATTTAATGAAATTGTACCATCATGCATAACCGTATATTGCTTTACATAATTATGTTTTTTTTAGGAAAGGAGGGAGCAATTACGTTTTATTACTTTGGATGAACAATATCTATCGATTATGTCAACTCATCTTAATTTCTTGTGGATTTTTTCCTTTTTTTAATTATTCAAAAGACTAACTCTTTCGTTTAACTTTTATTTCTTACTCATTTACACATTGATCCCTGAAGTTTTAAAACTAATAGGTAAATATAAAAAGTTTTAGGTCTAATATTATTTTTTACGTGCCATCATTGTTTACAGTTTTTTTCTTCATGAAATTATACCATCATTTATGACTAATGTTTGCTTAATGTTACAACCTTATAGAATTTTTTTTTTATACAAAGGGGTTGAGGATACCGGAGACTCGAACTCAAGATCTCTTACAAGTGTCCACAAGAACATTGATCACTAAGCCAAATGCTCAGGACACCTTATAGAATTTTTAAAATTTTGGAATCTACATCTGCTGCAAAGCGCGGCCACATCATCATTTCTCCCCCCTATTTTCTGTTTTTTTTTTAACTTTTTTTTTTCATTTTTTTTAAACTTTTTTTTTCTCACATCAGTTTTTTTTATATATTTTTTTTGTTTGCCTTTTAAAGTGTGTTCATTTATGTTATTTATAGGAGATTTAAAAAAAAAAAAAACTTTTTTCCTCAAGTTTTCCCCCCCTTTTTTTTTATAGATTTGTTAACATAGGTTTGATGATAAAATGGAAGTGTATTGAAGTAGTTTTCTATTTATTAAATTAATGAAGTTTTCAGAAAATTTGAGGAATTCTATAAGGGTTCAGGGCTAGAATTAGCGTATTTGCCATTTTTATTTTACCGTCAAATTCACGTTAACAAACTCGCTCTTACAACGTAATAAAAACAAACGATTTTGTCATGACATCTCGCATCATCAAACGAGTAGTGACCATTTTACTTCAATTTTTAAATATGAATGACACTATCGTTTCAAAATAAAATTAAAAGATAAATTTATAATTTTTTATTTTTAGCTATCAATAAGAATTTTAATGCCCACGCTAAAGCTGTGGGATTATTTTAGTCATCAACAAGGATTTTTATTTTATTATTATCTTTTGCATTAGTGCCCGAAGTTTTAGAACTAATATCTTGAGTTTCTTATAAATTTTTAAATTACTCTACTTCTCAATTCTCATAATGTTATTCATAATATATTTAAGTTCATATTTTATCTTGCTACCAACGACATAAATGATCTCAAAATTAGATTTTTGTTTGATGAACCATTACATTTACATTTCTAACATAATATGGTATAATATA
>JBBYHH010450504.1:0-11428 GCA_038382905.1 Daphne laureola
CTAGTTCACAGTATACTAAAGAAAATCTTACCAATATGGTTATTGCATCCGCGGTGCTCTCTCTCTTCAACTCTTCCTCGATAGAGCTTTCTGATGAAAAGGATAGCGTCAAATTTTTAGATTGCACCAAAGGCACCAGTTGTTCCTGTCAAAATATTATTTTTAATGCTTTCCATAAAAGTTATGTGGAAGGAAAATGATTATGTAGAAAAAAGGAGATTTTTAATCAGATATTAACATGACTCAAACCTTTGCTAACTGAATAAAAGCTTTCTCCCAAGCAATTGCCTTTCCATTTTCATTTCCATCATTACCAACTGCATTGTCAACTGGGTAGGTGACTATAAATGCAGAAGCCTGTCCCGAAAGTCCAATAAATTTAATTACATGTTTGTGTTATAACAACCAAACAAACATTTGACACTCAGAATTGACCAAATTACCTCACTGTAATTGTTCCCAGAGAAACCTCCAACTGAAGTTGTTGGATCAAGAGGACCTTTAAATGCACTCATACAAGAGTCCGCAGAAGAGTATTGCTTTAAAGAAGAAATAAAAAAAAAAAAGTAAAAAATTATAGGCGAAAACCATTGAAAATTAAGATGGATACAAGAAGTTAAACTATCATAAAACTATCCTGAAATTGCCACGTTTCTTATGGACAAACTTTTATGTGTAGGAACCGAAAGCTACTCAAGAAGCAGTTATGCACTAGTTTGTAGAGGTGTGAACTTTTTTCCAAGATTGTTAACTTGACCACCTTTTTTTATTCTCTTATTTACCTATTTTCACCAGAGATCTAAAAGAAGATCATATCATCAGTTCATCTAATTTTTACAGCCATTGTTTAACCTTATACCAAAAAACACAAGTGACAACATTATCACCCTGGATCTTGTCAAATGCAGAATTTTTTTTTTTTAAAAAAAAAAAGGAAAGAAACATCTACCAGTACACCCAAGTCTTTTCTACAAAGTTAGTTTCGTTTAGAGATAAGAATCCAAAGCCAAAATCAGTACCAATAGCATTAAAATTACCATAGGACTTCAATGCTAGCTGCATGCTCAGGGCATTTACGGTAATAAACGACTAGAGAGAGTACACAGATATACCTGAAAGCAATACTTTAAGTGTTCAACTCCTCCTAAATCATCATACTTCCTCGGATCCATTTTGAAATACTGGCAACATGAAAGCGCATACGTAGTTTATGAGACTACAGCCACAGAAAAGATAATAGATTATTTTAGGTAAAAGGAAACCACAAACCAGCAAAACATGCTACCTGGAGAACACTCTGTGTTGCACAATACTGCCCCAAGGGCTTCATGCATATGTCAGTCAGAGATATCATAGAGCCAGAAAAATTAGCCCTGATTGCATCAACCTATTCAAGAACCATAATGGAAGTTTACTTGAGCCAAGCATGTCAAGGAAATGAACTGCGTGGTTGTTGAGAGTATCACTACAGTCTTGTTAACAGTTCTGATCTTCTCTGTGCACTGCGGGGAACTTTGGGGTTGGTGCCTTAGGGAAAACAAATAGGAAAAGGTGGTACCTTCTTTTGTATCTCAAAAAGTAACTTGATATTCGCCTCTGTCACTATGCTGAGTGATTTACCATGTTTGCCATCAGGAATTGTTGCTATTACCAACTATAGAATAAAGCACAGTCAATCACTAGAGAAAGAAAGAACATGGAGTACATGACAAAGGACCTTGTTATCAAACAAAACAAAACAAACAGGTGACCAATGACCTCATCATTTGCAAGGACATCCCAAAACTCTAATTAAAAGAGCAAAAATTGATAGTAATACGAATGGAACAAGAAATCGAAAGGCTTAGGCAGTAAAATCTAAGAACAGCATAACTTCCGTAAACACAATCAGATAACCGCTTTTGGGAGGGAATGGTCTGAAAGATCAGGTTATAATCGATCTTCATTCCTTTTAGAAGTACTAATGTTTTTGCAGCAAAACTATTTAAGACATGCATGCAATCGTGCATGTTTGTATGTATGTATGTATGCCTACGAATAATGTCTATAGATAAAACTATGATTGAAGTGGCATATGAAACCTGTTCTATTCTGTAAAATGGTGCAAGGTGGTGGTCAAAAAATTGTTTCTCTGCTGCTGCTCTACTCCCTGGTCCAACCCATAGCTGAAATTAAAAAGAGTGAGACACAATCAAATGGAAAACTGAAGGAAAGCCATCATGGTTGTAATTATGAATAATAAATTCAAGAAAACAACACCTTATATCATAAATGCAGGTAGTCTCAGGTAAATATATATACTTCCTTCAAATTCTCATCGACTCAAATTTTTCAAGACATCGTAGTACCAACACTAGCATTTTTTTTTTTGAACGGAAAGATGATTTAATTAATTGAAAAATAAAGTTACAGAGAAGGGAAATAGGCTGCTAAGCTTAAGGGCCTGTTTTGGTCGCAGGGATATGCAGAGATGGAATAGGTTGATCAGGATAGGATAATGCAGGATGGGATAGGAAAGTATAATACAGTATACCATGACCTGTTTGATTGCACACTCGATAACCGGAAATTCAGATGGGATGACAAATTTTTTTTTTCTTATTAAATACGATTTATTTCTTTTAAAAGAAAAATCAGAATTTTTATGATTAGAAAATGAAAATTCCAAATTCAAGTGAGTTGAGTAGGTTACCCATGTTTCATGGTCGGTGAGAGGGGTGAGGTGAGAAACAGACGTTTAAAACAGGTGAGAGAGAATTAAGCTAGCAGGACAAGCAACAGAAACAATGAAAATAAAACGGCTAATTTCCCAACGGGTTGCACAACCAATCCGCCCAAGAAGGAGGAGAGTACCAACACTGGCATAATTGGTATTTTGGTGAGGCATGACAGCTGATGAGATGTTGGCTCATTAGACAGTGGCATTACTTGCACCAATTATCACAGCCCTCGATTCAATTCTGACACATCCAAATTGTCACTAAGGAGTGGATTTAGAAGGGCTCGGGGGAGGTATAAGGTAGACTAGATACTAGTTTGGCTTTGGTAATACAGAGTATTTAAGTATCCAGAAAAGGGAGAGAAAAAAGCTCTGCTATGATGATGTTAGTGATGCGATATATAAGATACACTCCCCTAAATCCAGTCTATACAAATGCGGGGAAAAAAAGAAACAAAGAAAAGAAAAGAAAAGAAAAGCTTTGGTATACCAAATAGAGGTATGTATTATTTTACCTAAATAGGGACCCAAAAAAAAAACATATTTGTCACATCATGTCATACAGTATGGATTTCAGTGATGGGAAAATGCATTAAACCTCCAGTTAACTGAAAGTAGATCAGTGTGTGAAATCATGAGAAGCTACCCTGCAACCATTTCTTAAATTTTATAAAAGGTACATGAACTTTGAAACTTGAATTTTCTAGGCTAGTATCTAGAAATTCATTGGTCACACTCGACAACTATGGGGGACCAAGTTTGACAGTAATAGAACAGATAACAAAGATGACCAAACCAACTAATTTTTTAGAGATGGGGGGTTCTAAATAATACCTTCCCAGGACGTGTTTCCACCGTGAATCGGATGAGACCCAAGCAAAGCAGTAGAACTACACCCACAGACAAGCTTAACACAAGAATGGGATGCCTAGCAACCCATGCTCCATATTTCCTGAACAAATTTTTAAGACATAAGAAACCACACTTCCTAACTGAGGCGCCAGATATACGGGGACTTACCTGTAAAAGTTCGACATATATCCTTGAACAATAGATAGTCTAACTCCACCACCAGCTTGATTGGCATCTTCGAGCCTCTACTATCAGTACATATCAAAATGAGCAGGTATTGAGAATAATATGACTAACAGATGCATTTATGAAGGAAAATGGAGGTCAAAAGCAATTTTGTGATATCTAGTACCATCGTCATGTCTTGCTGATAGATTGTTTGAGAATTTGAAGTAATATTGACACAGAGAACATAAGAGCACCTTTATTAGGACTAAATGAGTTAAGAAAATATACTCCGTAATACTTTGTTTGTTAACTAATTACTAGCATAATTTAGGTACCACCAATGGTAGCTTGAGATCAATTTCAACTACATGCAAGAAACACAAACAATAACATACGACTACTGAAAGCATGTGATAAATTCAAGCACCTGCATTTGAAGATTCTCAGCTTTCTGTGTACTGGTCGATAGCTCACCATCCCGAATATCTCCAAATGCTTTCATCCGGGGAGACTGTTTTGTCTGCCTTCTGCGATGAAATAAACCCCACCCAAAAAGCATGGAGAGCAATAGTATGTACAGGATGGCCAAAGCCAAGTCTACACATTTAGCCTGGAGATTAAACGACCAAATCAAGTTAGTAATTACTAAATGGAAAAGTCCCAGACGGTTAAACTAAGGGCTTTATATTTTAGTAGTACTCTCCACCCATAACCAATTGTGGCGAGGCCTCACCACTATTGCCATTAGGCTTGGGTTGGATGCTTTGATGTAAATAATCAAAAAATTGTTGCTTCAGTCAAGAACTAGGGGGAAAAACCAGCTTACTATATATATATATATATTAAATAGCTTAAAGATGATGGGATTTCATGGTGATCCTCACCTTAATTGATCCAATTCGCACAGAGCACGAACCCTTTTTATGTGTTGTAAGCGGAGCTGTAGAAGAGCAAACAGGGGCTGAAGGGCAATCACCACAAGAGCAACCCAGGGATACATCTCCACAAGAATAAGTTGTCACATTCATAGGTTTCATTCCAGATGACTCAGATGCACTTGGAGGAAAAGAAATGGCATAAGGTGAACCTGGGAGATTAAGTCCAGCCCGTCTACCAAGAAAAGAAAACCAATCTGCGTACCAATAACATGCATGGTAAGATAAAAAAAGACTATATTAAAAAAAATGTATGCACATCGTAGAGAAGTTCAGAGGCACCTTCATAGCTTTTAGCACCAGCACCAACAAAATCTAGAGAACGGCTGTTCATGCTACCA
This sequence comes from Daphne laureola, assembly GCA_038382905.1. Taxonomy (NCBI): domain Eukaryota; kingdom Viridiplantae; phylum Streptophyta; class Magnoliopsida; order Malvales; family Thymelaeaceae; genus Daphne; species Daphne laureola. The sequence continues at coordinate 5,016 of JBBYHH010450504.1, forward strand.
AATTTGACATCCTTGCAAGATTCAAATAACCCTTCCCCAAAAGCATCACTTACATAGTAGTCAATTCCATTCACTGTCAAGTTATTGTTAACCTGTACAAAGGAGAATGTTGTACTTGGTGAAAACTTTTCTTCTAGAGATAAATAAACAGTATCAACAGCAGTATGCAGTGGTGATGCAACCAACCAAACCGTCTCAATGAAATCTAATCAACTTAGCAATTACTGTTTGCACACAACATGCCAGGCCATGCCCTTGGAAATCAATAAATACTTTAAGTAACAGAACAGTATATTGTGCAACAAAACTCTATCTAAATATTTTGTATCTTTCTTGAATAAAACAGTGATCAAAATCCAAAATGGTAATGAAATCCAAGTAGGAAGCTAAACCAATAAGAAATTAAATTACCGCAATAAATAAATTGTAGATGTGGATATAAAATTTGGAGGATTGGATAGGATACGTTACCTTCCCTACTGAAGTTACATTGATGAACATACTTTGATTTGGAGAGCATGTTAGCTCGCAGAAAAAATTCAAAAAATTTCTCAAGCATGCTGGACAGCCTACGAGGAAAGGAATTGCCTGTGATAGAAAAATATAATAAAGTTCAGAAGACAAAGCATAAGACTTCTAAATAGTTCAAGAAAAGGAAAAGACTCTAGTGACTCTTGGATAAGAGCTAAAGGAGTAATTATGCAGAATAAATAGTTATGCTATTCACTCGTCCAATTTCAGTGTCACAGAATTAATGAAAAATCAGTTAGGGGGAAATGGAGGATGTAGAAGAGAGAAAAATCCTAAAATATGAGAAATGAAGAGGAAGGTATATGCAGTTAAGGACACTCACTTGTTGGACTTGAGACCGTAATGTATCAAATTGTGGCTCTGTACAGCAGATATTACCGGTGATTGTTGGACACAAGCTCTGAATCTTTGATGAAAGTACGTCATCTGGCTGAGAAACATAGTCAATGATGTGCACATTAAAAACAATGCAAGGGGCAAAAACAGACGTGCTTCAACTTGGATGCAAACATTCACTTATGGTCAGACACACAAATATTTACAAGAGATATTCATAAAAATCATGAACCACAAGATATCATTTTATTCAACTGAAGTGCCAAATCAAATCTGTTGGGAAAGGAAATACATAATGCATAGAAGTAGAAGAACGCACACCTTTACAGGTGGAGAACCGTATGGACAATTTAGCACTTTCCCATCAGTTCGCTTTCCACATATGTCAAACATTGCACAGTATCCTTCAGAATGTATCTGCCTAAGAGTTTCAGGAAAGATAAAACACTAATTAAGAAAGATATAAACATTTGAACGTGTCTAGTATCTCATCAAAAAAAAAAATGTGAAACCATCTTTGCTGTTCTTAATAAATCTTGGGGTCCTTATGAGTAAAAGGATAAAATTCTCACCTCAGATTATCACTGGGAGTTAAAAGCATACGTGCATCAGACTTCTCCCCAAGGAATGGCATAGGCACAGAACGTACCTTCATCAAAGAAAAGTTGGTGTTAAGTGAAATAGGAACTGAACGTGAATTTGTTCCTCTCAATATCTAAACGTTCATTCCAATGTCAGATGTGGCAAAAAAAAAAAAAGTAAGTTCCAGAATTTTCAACTGAATCCTCTCAACATCGTTAATTTATCTTTCCCAGTTTCCAAGTGAAGTAAGGAAAGGTCAGATCATATCCAGTACAACCAAAAGCAAGAGCAAGTGAACTTAGCGAGAGGAATGAGGAAAACTACACAAAGAAGTAAAATCTCCGAAAGAGTGAGTGTTAGGTAGGTGGGAAGAAAAGAGTGGGAAAAACCAAATGGAACTAAACAGTAAGCCAGACATACACGCTGAAAGTTCCGTTGAGACCTCCATTAATGAAATTTATCAGAAATCTACTTGCAGCAGTTGCAGACACGTAAAAGGTATATAAATCTCTCAAAATCGGAAGAACGAACAGGCTTCAAAATCCGAATCCAAGTAAAAAAAAAGAAAGAAGCATATCGTACCAGAAAGAGGAAGGAGAGAAAGAGGAGTGATCCCAAGGGTAAGCGAAGCTCCATTGTTGAACGCGAGACGGCCAGCGGAGCTGCTGTTGAGGCAGAGTGAGAACATTCGAAGCCGGAAAACAAGAAAAAGGAGGCAGAGAAAGTAACAGCTGTAACGTTAGCCGAGAGTCAAAGTGGAGAAGTACCAAGTATTTATAGCAACTGGAGAGCCAAATTACACAGTCTTCAAGGACAATAAAAACCTGGTACCACCACCAACAGCTTTCAGACTCTCCACGCTAATTACATAACTACCCTTGTGCACTCCAGGAAAATTAAAATTCAAACAAATCAGTTAATTCAATTAATGCTTCTCTCCAATTTTCACTCTCATAAATTTACCTTCACTTTTTAAAAGTTTCTCAATTGTAGATGTGCTCATCACTTCGAAATGATGACGATAGAGACGGTAATGATTTTTTTTAAAGGCAACATAGTTCTTTTATTAAAAACAAATCTTAAAAATTACACCAATAATCAATAAAGATAATTAAATAAAATCTCTAATTAAAGGACATTACTATAAATGGTTAAAAAAAAATACCATACCCAAAGCCATGAAAAACATGGTTCATGATCAAGATACAAACCCGAATAATCCTAAATTATTCACTCCCAAGCACCACCTTCAACCAATTCGTATTTAAAACCCCTTCATACTTATACTACCAGTTTGCATACCCTAAACCTTATGCACAACCAATAATATTACTTCTTGATATTTCATTACAATTGTTCTAACTAGTTTTGCAGTTCTGTGCACACTACGCCATAGAAACAACTTTTATCGTGGCCCTAATGGCAGTACACGACAGTAATTACCGCAATGAGAGTCATGGTAAAAGTTACGGTAAAAAAGACCACGGTTTTCAATTTACTATTGCTCCAGCCACGGGACGTACTGCAACGTTACTACGATAGACGCCTCGATACGCCTGACGCCTTTCGAATCATTGTTGCATTTTGGTTGAGACTGCAGATAGGTCCTTAGATCACCATCATCGAATGTAAGTGCATTCGCGAGATTCGGCTTTGTGTTGACCTAGGCCACCTGGACTGAGAACATGGAGGAACTCGGCACATAAACATCATCGGTCTGTTCGCAAAACCATGATATTGGCCAAATCATGATTTCACAAATATGTGCTAAATCCCACACCAACCCACTAACTTAAAAACTTTAACACTAAACCCCAAACTGTTGTGTTGCCTCACCAGGGCCACCACCATGCCAACAACCACCTCTGCCGACGTCAGCTACAATAGATCTGGAAAAATTCACAGAAATCAATCTCAGAATTTGTGGGCATACGTGTGGTGAGGCTCCAGCGCGGCGAAGATGACGGCGAGTTTGAAGTCCGTGGTGTTGGATTTGGACTGGGATTTTGAAATGTGGTCGATCGGCCGTGGATGAGCGGCTGAGAGCAACGCGACGCCGGTTCTCCACCGGCGGTGAAATAGGCGATTGGTTGCGCGAAATAGATGGTGTCTTCGTTCCGACAAGGAGGACAGAGCCACGGTCAGGCCCGATGATCGTCAAACATCAGGCGTGATCGAGAAGATGCGTCGGATTCGATTCGACTGAGGGGGCTTGATGAACAGTACGGACGGTCCTCTCCGTCTGGTGGTGGGTATCACGAGGTTATTGTCGTCGGCGCCGAAGAAGGGGTTACAGAAAAGGGCGGAGATTTGGGCATAGTTGTGGGCGATGGTGGTAGCAGGTGAGGTCAGTGATGGACAAGGGTTATGACAAAGATTTGAGATGGGGAAGATGGTGTGGAATTTGTAAGATTTTAAAATTGTGAGATGGTTTTATGAACTTTACATAGATCAGGGCTGGTGTGGAGTTTAAGACATATTCTACGAAATCATGATTTGGCAATATCACGATTTTGCCAACAGACCCATCGTAGTAAAAGAATGTAGATTCAATGTTGAGGTTGGGTCGTTGCCTCATGGGATGCTCCTAATGTGGCGTCTGATGGATCGGATCCTACGAGGATGATTCAGGGACTAGACCGCCCGACACGTCCGAATGTGTGATAAATCTGGCCACCAACATCCGTCCCACATGGCACTGAAAACCGTGTTAGTGGAACACGCGTGCTCATTCTACCATGCGTCCCATTGAGCTTGCGCCTAGGCCACAACCTCGGTAATATAGTATTATGATGCTCGACTTCATAAAACATGTGTCTGAGCTCTCTGATCTCGTTCATGTCCCGCTGATGCTCCTCCTCTAGCCGGATCTCACGCTGAAATTTAAGTTTCAGAAATGTTACATTTTAATTGGAAAAGTTTGATAAAAGTTTAGAATTAGTAAAATTACAATTTAATTACCTAAGACAGTCGTGGTGGCTCGAACAACTCGGATTGGGCAATCTAGGATGGGAAGCGGCCCATCATCCTCGCGTGGGCAGGTCAATGACCTTTGTGTAGATCTCCTCGTCGATATTCCGGAACGGGCCTTCCTTTCCATACTTCTAGAATAGAAAGCCTCTTGTACTCCTCTTAATTATTTGAAATAATTTAATTTATGAAATTATAAAATGGTAAAAATTTGAATTAAATATTTTCTACATTCTTAAAAAGGTGATTCATTTGACTTTCATGTTCTATGCATGGTTAAAAAAACCGGACCGGAGTTTGAACCGTGAAGCTAGTGGTTTAAGGTTCAATCGGTCGGATCGGTTGAACCAGTGGTTGAACCGTACCTTTCTATAAAATAATAATAAATTACTTTATTTTATAGAGCTAGAATAAAATGATTTATATACAATATAGTAATGATATTTTTAAGAATTAATAAGGATTATTATTTTTTATTTGAAAGATGAAGGATTGTGAACAATAATCATAAGAATATAAGGGTTTATTTGTACAAATAATAAAAATTTTGTGATTAAATTTGTACATTCTATTTTTCTTCTTTTACTTTTCTTTATCTCTTCCATTCTCTATTTCGTTTATTTCTTCTTTTTTATTCCGGTGGAATCCATAAATGTAGATCTGAGTTTTTTTTTAATTTTGTTTTTTTCATCAGATCTGAATGTTTTTTGTAAAAACAATATATATATATATATATATATAGAACCGTCGGTTCAACGGTTCACGATTTGAGCGGTTTTAACCGGTTCTTTTTAATTTTGATCGGTTCTTGACCAACATCCTGTAAAACTGATAACCGGACCGGACAGATGACCGGTTCACGGTTCAACTGGTCCAACCGACCGATCCGGTCCGATTTTTTAAACCATGGTTATCACCGTTGCAGTAAGAATTGGGAGTAGGATGATTTTTTCCCTTCCTTTTACCATTCAAGGTGATTTTTCACGTGAGCTTTGTCACTTTCCCTTCTTGCTTCGACTTCTCTTTTCTCTTTCCTTCCTTCTCTAATGAGTTTGTATTCGGGGTAAAGCTACCAAAGGTCCTAAAATTTTGTACATTTTTTCAATGAAGTCCTATAACTTAATATTTATCTTAGTGAGTCCTAATACTTGACTACGTTATTCTACTGAGTCCTAAATTTAGGGGAATCTTTTGACAGAGTCCTAACGCCGATTTTACTCATTAAATTTTTTAAGAAAGTTCAGATGAGTCCTTCTTATTCTGAACTTGTTTATTTTGAGCACTAACTTGGCTCTGATATCAATTCTGACCCATGTAATATTATAAAAGTACACGGAATAAAATATTAAAATATAAGAATAATAAAAGCACACACAACTGGAATTATAACATGAAAAATTTAAACTTACAATAATCTGATGAATATCAGATGTTCACAACAAATGTAAACAGAGGCTGTTGGATCTACACACAAGCACACAAAGCACCAACAGCTACAAGCACACACACCAAAGTACGAACAAACTAAGAACAATATTTAGATCGGTGTTCTAAGCAGAAAGACGTTTAACACATGAACTATTTGGGAGCAGATAGAGAGAGGGAGATAGAAAGAGAGCTCTAAAATTTTCGATGCCTTCTTCTACTTCAATGTCTTCCTTTTATAGGAGAAAGGAAAGATTCTTTTTTATCTCCTTCTGAGCTGTCTTTCATCGTTTTCTTCACCAATAATGCAACTTTATTAAAGGTGACCTGATTTTTCTTCTTAGTGGAAAGATTGGATCCCACTCTCCACATGTTCTTGTCTGATGACTCATTTCTTTCTGGAAGACCCGCTTTAGTTTGGGTCTGTGCCGCCTTTGTTTGTGCAGCTAGATAACTTTTGCTGGGCATTTTTTACTACCTCTTCCTGAGCTATTTTTACAGCTAGCTTCATTAATTTTTCCTTCATTTCTTCAAGGGAAACATCTGTCATTTCTGACTGGGAGTAAAGT
>JBBYHH010450615.1:0-11427 GCA_038382905.1 Daphne laureola
TATAAACATGGAGGTGTGATCCGGGAGTCAAAGAAGTGGTTAACTATATAAGGGGGTTCACCTGATAGCAGCGGGATGATTATTCTCTCACATTACACACATTCCGACTTTGAGTTCCTAAACTAACTTAAGCGTTGGAGCATCTCCCCGGGGTTCCACAACCTCGGGTCTTTTCAGGAAACCAAGGACCGGAAGGAAGAGAGGATATCGACAACATTATCTAGATGGCTGAGATATCGGCTATCACATCTCTTTTTTATTAGATCTGGCAGTGATTTCAGAGACATTTGAATAGATGATGAAATACAAGTGGAGTGCAGAGACTTGGATTTGATCCAATGGAAAGGGAAGAAATAGGAGGATTGTGTTTTTGGTTATGCAGGGGATGAGAGAGATTAAATAATGAGTGCGTGATTGTAAGGGTAAAAAGATAATAACATCTCGATCAAAATTGGTCAATATCATGATTTGGTCAAATTGTGATTATGCTATCTCGATCAAAATTAGTCAATATCATGATTTGGTCAAATCGTGATTATGCTAACACACGTATTTTGTTCGACACAAGCTAGGTGTTCAAATATTGGTCTATGCTTTCTGCTCAAAAGCTTACTGTCATGTACCCCACAGTTTTGTCTTCTCCAATACAAATTGCTTTTTCTGTCCAAAAATATAATATCACATAACACCTTACATACCATAAAATCCAAAAATTTAACCGCCACAAAACTTGAAGCACTCATGTAGTGCGATGTAATATCTTTATAGTTTATTTTAGTGTATATTTTTCCAAGTGAGTGTTTTTGTTTATAGCAAAGGGGATCCCTAAAGTGGGAATCCTAATGGTGACGTTTAACTCTCATTTTTAAAGCAGGATGCTTAAAATTAAGAGAATATCTACTTAGGTCTGGATTCGCTACTTTTCTAGGAGAATAACGGGAAAGATACTAGGTGGAAATCTCGAGGGTCCAGTGGGGGCAAGAGAGAGAGAGAGATAACAGAGAGAGGTTAAGGAAAAAAATGAGAGAAAAACATACAGTAGCGTACAATCCCCTCAATTCATAAATAATCGATTATAGCTGGAGGTGTGCACCTGAGCCATATCGCAGCTCGGTTACCTGCAAGAGCAAACTTTGCCAAAATGTGCACTGCTCAATTTCCTTCCCGGTAACAGTGGAGCACTTTCCATACCTCAAAGCGTGATGGTGCATGCCTTGTTGCTATTACATTAGCCAAAGCCTCAGATCGAAACTCCTTTCCTAATAAAATGGCTCCCACAAGCTGGCTTGCATCACTCTCCACAATAATTTGAGAAGTGCTGAAGCGTCGCAGTCTTCTCAAACCCTCCAGAACAGCTAGAGTTTCACCAAAGAAAGCATCATGGTGACATTGGCTTGGAAGCGCCAAGGCAGCAACAATTTTACCTGCATTGACTCACATCATGACACCCAAACCCATCCTTCCTTGTGTATCCACTGCCACGTCTGAATTCATTTTCATCCAGTCCACCGGTGGTGCTACCCAGCTCGCTCCCATCCGTAACAATCCAGGGGTACGCGCCACCTTTTCTTCACACATAGCTCTTTCCATCTGCCACAGTACATTGTGAACATTAAAAGCAATGTTATTATGTACCTTTCGATTCTTGTGAAACCAAATTGTCCATGCAATGATGAATATTTTCTCCCATCCTCCTGGTGGTCTAATGTTGTCCATGTGTACAAACCAATCTTTTAGGTGAGAAGGTGATGTTTCCACGACACAACTCAATCCTCTTTGCCGCCATACATCTACAACTTTTGAGCAATGAAAAAATACATGGACTTTTGTCACCTCTTCAATGCCACATAAAGGATATAGGGGATCTTCATGTATATGCCTTCGTACTTGTTCAGTCTTGATAGGTAAGCATCTCCCAAATAATCGCCACATGAAGATTTTTGTTTTCTTTAGTACTTGCGATCCCTATATCGTCGTCCAAATTTTCCTTTTAGAATTGGTGACTTCAATATTTTCTAGGTTCTGAAGGAGATGATACCCGCTTTGGATTGTGTACTCTCTAAAAGGTTCAAATTGCCACATTAATATATCATCCACTGGTGCTGATCCTCGCTGAATTGTCAATATCCGTTCCACATCAGCCGGTATAAAAGTCTGTTGTAAAAGTTATGTCTTCCATCCACTCGTCTCGTCATCCAATAGCTTGGATACACGCATATTGGCCCCACCGTAGCACATGGGTCCAACAGGTCTCAGCGGTGCATTGCCCAGTAGCCACGGGTCCATCCAGACATGAATATTATTGCCATTACCTACACATCATCGAACACCATGGTTCAAAACCATTCTCCCTTCTAATATACTGCGTCAAGTCAGAGATGGGTTGCTTCCGTTGCCTGCGTGGAGAAAGTCTGTGCGTTGGAAGTATTTGTGCTTCAGAACTTGGGAACAAAGCGAATTCGGTCTAGTGAGAAGCCTCCAACCTTGCTTAGCTAGCATGGCTTTGTTAAACTCTTGCAGCCGTCGAAACTCAAGGCACCGTGTTGTTTATCTTTGCATAACTCGGCCACTTCGTCCAAAAAATACATGTCCCTGCTCTGTTATCTAACCACCAGTATCGATTCATCTTCCGCTCAATCTGTTCACAGAGTGTTGGAGTAATTAGGAAGACTGAAATTGTGTACGTAGGTATCGCCTGTGCCACTGCCTTCAACAAAATCTCTTTTCCGCCTTTTGATAATAATTTGAAGTTCCATCCTGCAATGTTCTTTTCTACCTTGTTTAGTAGGTAAGTGAATGCCTTCTTCTTATTTCTCCCAACAATAGCTGGTAAGCCCAAATATTTCTCCATATTTCTTGCTTCGCTCACTCTGAATTTAGTCAAGATATTCCTTCGGTTTCGAATCATAGTATTTGGAGAGAAGAATAGACCAGTCTTGTCCAGATTAATACACTGGCCTGAGACAACTTCATATTTGCAAAGAATGTCCATTACCTGATTAGTTTCCTTATCATCCGTTGCACAAAATAATAGAGAATCATCCATGAATAATAGGTGAGATATGCGTGGTCCCCCATAACTGGTTGTTGCTCCTGATATACGCCTTTCTAGCATTGCTTTGCTCAATGCTGTGGTCAAGCCTTCTGCACATAATATGAACAGATAGGGTGATAGTGGATCGCCCTGTCATAAACCCCGTTGTAGTATAATCTTTCCTGATGATGCACCGTTAATAATCAGGGAGTATCTGACAGTTGAAATACAATCCATGATTGTCTGAATAAATCTCTCTGGAAAACCCAGCCGACGCATCATCTTCTGAACAAAGGATCACTCAATTCTGTCATACTCTTTAGACATGTCCAGCTTAATGGCACACTGACTGTCTTGACCTGTTCTCTTGTGTTTGATTGAGTGGAACAACTTGTAGGGAATGATAGCATTATCCGTGATCAGCCTGCCACTTACAAAAGCGCTTTGCTCGTCTGAAATGATGTTAGGTAGCACTCTCTTTAGTCGGTTAGCAATGGTTTTTGCTACCAATTTGTATAAGACGTTGCAAAGACTAATCGGATGGAACTGCTTCATGTTCTCGAGCTTCGTGACTTTTGGAATAAGGACAATATGTGTGAAATTTACTTCCTGCACACTAGCACCAGCATTTAAGACATTTGAGCAAAAATCAATAATATCCTTATTTACCTGCTCCCATAATTTCTGATAAAATTGAGCTGACAATCCATCGGGCCCCAGTGCCTTCATTGGATGCATGTCCTTTAGAGCAGAGTACACTTCATCAGCTGTGTATCTCATTGACAGACCTTGGTACATTACATCTGTCACTTTGGTACTTACCATGTCAGAGATATCATCATTTGCAAGTGGGTTGGAGGTGGTGAAAAGTGTCAAAAAATAGTCATGTACCACTACTGGTATTTCATCTTCATCCTCCACCAATATGCCTTCCGAATCGGGATTGCGAGAAATATTATTAGACCGGCGTCGATTGGATGCATACGAGTGAAAGAATATTGTATTATTGTCTCCTTTGTGTAGCCATTCTACTCAGGAGCGTTGTTTCCACATAACCTCTTCCCTCCCCTCCAACTCTGCCAAATACAACTTCAAGCCTAGCATTTCTTCAAAAGTTGCATTTGAGGCCCTCCATTTTGAAACTCTTTGCAGCCTACGGTCCAGTTTCCTTCATTTCTTGTCTAGATGGCCAAATATGGATTTATTCCAGTTTTTTAATCCATCCCTGACCTCTTATAATTTGTGCACCATCGTGCCTCTGTTTGTCGATCCCACTTCTGACCATAAGCGCTTCACTTCACCTGCAAATTTTGGATGTCTTAACCACATTGGTTCAAACCGAAATGGCTTCTCTCTACCTGCTCTCATTGTTGTTTGCTTGCAATTGAGAATTAATGCACAGTGGTCTGAGAGTGGTCCGTTTTGAACTACCACTGTTGCACTCGGAACAAAAGTTGCCACGCCTGATCTGCTGTCACATGGTCAAGCCAACAACGTACTTTCACACCCCCAGCCTGAGTGCCTGCCCATGTGAAGGCCGGTCCCTGATACGCGACATCTTCCAATTGGAAATAATCAAAAACCTTTCTGAAATCTTGCATTTGTTGCTCATTACGATTCTCTCCTCCCTATTTTTCACTCCCATAAAGTATCTCGTTAAAATCACCGGCACAGATCCATGGTAAAGAGGACTGTTGTTTGAGAAATCGAAGGATATCCCAGACCCTGTGTCTCTGATTTACAACAGGGTCACCATAGAAGCCTGTTAGTCTGAATTGACGATCCAAACCGGTCCAAGAAATCACCATGTCAATGTGGTAATCTGAGAAGCTGCCTAGGTTAGCTGATATCTCCTCGCTCCACAGAAAATATAATCCTCCCGAGCGACCAGTTTCGCCTCTTGTCAAGACCACAAACATGTGTTTGTAACCCAACATTATCTTCACCTGCTTAATGTCTCTCACAGATAAATGTGTTTCACTCAAAAACACAATTTGCGATTTTACCTGCGTTGTGAGGGACTTCAACTTGGGAACTGCTTGTGGTGCCCTCAGACCACAACAATTTGACCCTATAATAAAAGAAATACAAAATAGTATATAATGTTATTCTGTTGATGACCCTATAAAAAGAAATGTTGTTCTGTTTTGGTTCTATTTTAAAAATTTGACCTAATTACTTATTATTACCTTGAACTTTCACGAATTGTTCAAGGGTCTGGATTATGACTTTCCTTGATCCAATACTTTAACTATGCGAACTAGTGCAGATAGGGTTTCCAAAAAGTAGTTTATATATGTTTTAATGCGGCTTCATGCGTATTAAAAGGCCACCACATTAAACGGCGCGGTTAGTGGCGAATTAACTCATGCTTTATGCACATTACAAGCCACAATAAGGCTTATTGTGGCTCATTGTAGCCACGACATGGTTGACTCTGGTGGCTTATTGTAACGTACAATAAGGCTTATTGTACGCGCTCAACATCTATGTGGTTGACTTCAATGGCTGAGTGGTTTGGAAAAAAGGTGGTGGTTTCTTCGCATGGTTCTTTTTCTTTGAGTTGTCGGTTTCTCGGGTCGTCGTTCATGTCAGTGGATAGGAAGGTGAACGGTTTTGTTGTTAGTGGTGGATGAGTCAGGTTGATGATTGGTGTAGCTGACTTGATGATTTCGGGGCTCTATTTACTGACAGAGTTGAGCTTTATCTCACCCTGTCATGAGACATGAGTGTTTATCTACTGAGTTGTCTGGGTTCTGGGTTCTCCTGGGCAGCTCGGAGCTGTTTAGCGGCATTAGAATGGACCTTCCGGTATTGTAGTTTTTTTCCTTCATTTTTGGTTGGATTGTTTTGGACTCTTATGTGTCTTGGTTTGTTTAGTTTTACACTTTTTGTGTCTAGGGATTTGTGGTTTGGTATAGTTTTTGCTCACTTACAGGGTCTTCTGCCTCATCTCCTAGGAGCGCACAATCATGATGAGTCGATACAAGTTAGCTCAATTGGAGCATGCAGGGGTATCGAAAGCGCGTTAGGTTACTATATATACTATATCCATCGTGGCAGCTGACCTTGTTAGTTGGGTTGTGCTATTGTCTTATTACTTTAGCCTTTAATCTTTCTATGTCCGGGTGGCCGGTTTGTGGTTTCCGTCAAATCTGTTATGCCTTGGAATTGTTCTTCTTTGGCTTATTTTATTATGATTTAATAAAATAAGTCTTCTTCGTTTGTAAAAGAGAACGATTTTACACCCACAAACAAACCTAAATAAAAAAGGGCAGCCACCTAGCATTCCAATAAAGATTGTTTCCTAGCTTGTCAACATGTGTTGTTGATACCCCACTCCAAATGCTTTTATGAGCCAAGAGTTTAGGTGATTTTCTTTTGACAAGCTTTATGCTTCTTTTAATTTTCTTGTTATCATTTTATTTTTATTTTTTGTTGAAGAGAATGACTTTTATTCTAAATTAGACGGTAAATATCGAGGACAACCAAAGAGGAGGAACAAGTCCCCAATTGTGCCAACCAAGACAAGCAAGAGACAAAGCCCTTAGAGACAACACCAGAGGCCCTATCCAGCACCGGGCCAGATCGTAACTAGACTGTAGATCAACTAAAAACCAATAATAAGTAAAAGTATTACGAGAGTAGCAAATTACAAAGACCCTAAAGATAATGAGCACATGCAACAAGGAATGATAGACCCATAACCAAAATATTACAATCATCAGCAGATACCCACATGAATCCGTCACGCCACCACCTAGCCATATAGCTTCATACAAACACCCGTCTGCAGCATCGAAGTTCGGTACGTAGGTAAAATAAAAGCCAAGCAGTGTTAAACCTGCTTGAGGCTGCCCAACCACTATGAGGAGATCCGAGTGGACAGTGAGAACACTCATGAGAACCTGCACGAAGATCATAAAATCGTAGTCATGAAACCACCGCATCTCATTGATGGTCTCAGTCATATTAATATATTGGTTGTATAGGGATGACATCCTAACCCACACACCCAGGACAGACCACCTCACTTCTCTAGGCGGGGCGAGACCAAACTCTGACCTACCGAAAATTCGATCAACATTCCAAAAATTTCCATACCATACCAAACATCCAAACAGACCACACAACCTGTCAATCATTCTAAAAATCCCATCACCGCTAGCCGGCCAACTAAAACCCACACCCAAATAATAGTTTCAAGCATCCATCAATAGTAGGTCCCACAAAAAGGGACTCTCTCAACCATTCCAACCTCGGTGGGCCCCACGTCACAAACCAGATTGACCAGCTTCATACTCACACAGATGCAAGCCAAATAAGAGCACCCGTCCACCATCAGCGTCGGCCAGTCATAGAACAGGGATAGCGTCGGGCCAAGGGGAAGGGCGCTGGGTACGCGTGGCCGAGGCCAGAGCGGAGGAGAACCACCACAGGGTCCGAGACGCCGCGCTCCAACTAGATCGATGAGATCGCACGCGTGACAACTAGGACCGACAAGGCAGAGGAAGATGAATCGATCCATCAGACCGCAAAGGGGCCTGAGTCGCCATCAACCCTGGATGTACGACGAACATACCATCCGTAGAAAAGCCAGATCATCGATGACCGAGAATTGGCAACAAAGCAGCATCACCGTCTGAGGCGCAAGGCCAGCGGCGCTGAGAAGAATCCAAAACCCTAAAACCCATTTTTTTGGGGAGTAGATAGCATCCTTAAAATACTTTTATCTTATTTCCTCTTTCCTCTGTAATTTTTTCAGGAAAAGTGCAAATTCGTTTAGAAGATAGTGACTACTTTTCTATTCGACAAACATTGCATAAATTTTATGTTGTTTTCACAGTATTTTACTTACGATTTATTTTTATAAACATTACATAAATTTTATGTTGTTTTCACAGTATTTTATTTATGATTTATTTTTATGAATTTATAGATATATAATATTAAATGATCCATATACTTTTTATAATTTGTAATATAATTTTTTTAGATATAATTATTCTTGAATTTTTATCACTATTTATCTTAATAAAATTTTGGATCAGACATTTTCACTTAAAACATTAAAATCAAACACAACAATCTTTATGAGACTGATGAAGTATAAGAAATGGAGTGTTTTGTACAATGGCCTAATCCACCATGGGCTCAACTCTCAAGGATACCCTCCAACCTACAGGGTTCCATGCATAGCGGTGGTCATTCGATTAACTTGATTTTTACTCAACTTATTTAGTACTAGAGTTTTACCACCCACGCGTTACCACGGGGTTGAAATCAAGGTAATTATGTCAATGAGTCCAACTTGCAAAGAGAGGAGTCCCAGTACAACCTACCGATTGCCCGCGATGCGCAGCGACCATGGAGGCTCTGGAACACACACTCATTTAGTGCCCATATACTGACGACGTTTGGAAGCGGATTTACATGTGGTGCCAAGCCGCCACCAAACAACGACGACCACTCCCGAGTTACTGCAAGACGTCAACAGAGCAGGATGGTCTAGACAACAATCTCAAGGCTGGTTGGCTATCCGGTTCATAACGACTTGGAGTCTCTGGAAGGAAATAAACAACATAGTGCATGGCGGTACGCCCATCTCCTGCTCAGACACCGTCAACACTATTCAATATCTTTCTTATCTCTAGATCTCCTCGCGCTGGAAGAACAACAAACTCTTCTGGGGTGACTCGGTCATTTTTCCCTTGGGAGCGATTGCTAATTGTTCTTAGTTTCGCTTTTCCCCCGGACCCGAATCACCCTCTTCTTGATTCTTATACCCCTCTGCCCTAGCTTTCATAGCAGTTTTGTAAATTGTATTCTGCCTTAAGCTCCCTCTCCTCCTCGGAGAGGGTTGCAAGTTTTATTACATCTTTCTCTTGCTTCTCAAAAAAAAAAAATGTCAATGAGTAATTTGTTTGAATCTATAAAGATAGAATTAGAGAGATAGACATAATTCTAGAGAAATGTTCTTGAACGTTTTAACGGAGTTGAAATTAAAATAAATATGTTGATAAAGTAAAAATATTTTAACACGTGTACAAAAGCTTAAAAAGTATAACTAAAAAATTGTTATAAAATAATTTTAAAATCATGCGATTAGGAAAAAAAAAGTTAGGCATGAAGCATAACAGCTTATGGACTAAGTTATCATACACACGAGTGGTGAGATTTTAAAAAAGATAATAATAAGGTAGTAGAATGAATTTAACGGTTGAAGATGTGGGGTGTTTTAAATTTTATAAAAATGTAGTAACAATTTTAATATTTTCTCCTTAGAGGGATTTTTTAGTCCGAGTTATCACATAAATGTTCAGACTGAGTATTTAAGTAGCTGTGTTTTTTGTTTATATTCATGCACGCCACTTATATGGAGAGAGTAAAAGCGGACTTAGATGTTACAACACATAAAAGGTGGGGTTTATGTGCAAACGTATTAGAGTAGTAGGGTTGTTTGAGATAATAAAGAAAATGGGGAAACATGTTTTTTTTTTTTTTTTTTAAGAAATATGAGTTATTTTATTAATGATAAACCATTACAAAACAAGTCGAGTACGACGAACTAAGACACCTATAATAGGTACAAAAAAACCGGCCCACTAGCGTGGAAACTACTAGCGTGGAAACTTCTACATAAGCAAAGTTACTGTGGGTAGCCATAGCCACTATGAGTAGGCTCACCTGAACTGGCCTCCGAATGCTATGCTTCCTCATGACGATGGTCATGATCACTATAACGGTAAAAAGATCTAAAATTCCCCTCCCAGTACCCCTGCACAGTACCGGCGCACCATAATAGGCTAAGGTGAGCACTACGCATAGTAGTAATGGTAACCACAATAATAGAACCATGTGATCACTAACATAACTAAGCAATAAAAAACTGCTAACTAAAAGAAAAAAATAACCGCAGGTCCTAAAAGTAAATAACAGCAGTAAAACATAGGCGTGATCACAAAAATTGATGACCGGTAACCAAACGAGAACGGTCCATCGGATCCGAGTTATCCAGGGACACCTAGCACCCAGATAACTCGATGAACAATCCTTCATACCTCCAGGCAGGGCGAGACTACGCTCAGCCCTGCCGAAACAAAAACATCTCTTGCTCCTTGCACCCTCACCATGGAAATTATCCACCACGATGGGGCCTTTAGACGATGCACCCAAAACACCATCTCATTACTTCGGATAAGAGCCGAGCACCGGATAAGGATGAGCTCTGTCGTGGATCCGGTGAAAAAATGAGGTGATCGAAAAGTGCCTGGAATCCAAGACCAGGACCGACCATGAACTGGCACCAAATTGTCAGCTCTCCAAAGAACTTTAGAGTTGTCGGTGTGCGAAGACGAAGACGACAACCCATCAACAGCAGCGTGGCGCGTCCCTCGGAGGAGAGACTCGGCAACACTATCACGAGGGAAAGAACCACGACAAGATCCAGTCTCGACGGATCGAGTAAGTTCCGCGTGACAAGAACCTGAATTCACCGGGAGAGAGCGGCCCGGCACCACCGGTGATGATAGCAGGCGACGGCATCGTCGATACTTGAGCAAAACCTTAGCAGACATAAGTGAGAGCTATTCCTTGACTAAGGAATATTGAGAACACAGGATCGGAAGCAGGAGGGAGACGAGCAGGCAGAGACAAAGAGGAGAAGGGCACCACAAAGAAGTGACCAGAGGGAGAAGAACGGAATCGATCACCAGAAGCTATGGTTGACGGCGAAGGTAAGGGAGCAAACCCTAGCAGAGCGGCTCATGACTTTTTTTTTTTTTTTTGGAGTCTAAGATTACAAGTAGTTTTTCTGCTTTTTGGGGAACATGGTTTTTATGGGTAAAATCCACTCACAGTCCCAGTTTTAACTTTGTGACCTATTCTGGTCCTAGAATATCTTTTCATCTCAGAATAGTCCTACTCTCAAGTTTCGTGACCAGTTCCCATCCTAGAACGTAAACTCATCCACCAAGTCAGTCCTAAAAGAATTATTTCCATTTATTTCCTATTTTTCCCTCCTCCTCAAACTTTTGAACTTCTGTCACTTTGACCCTAGAACTTTAAAAAGTTTTTAAATCTTTCTAAGCCTACCGATTTTCAAAAGTGGTCTAAAAATTTTATTTGTTTATCACCCAAATCACGTTTTCTCAGTAAGACTCGTCGGATAGAGCGATAAGAAGGAGTAAAAGACCTCGTTGACAGATAAGAATTAAAATCTTGAAAATCACTTAGATAACTGATGGCTGAGATATTTAAAGGCTTAACAAGTTCTGTGTCTAAGAGACATGAAGATGAAGAGTCTAAAGAAAAGGAAAGAGTAAAAAATGCTCAAGGAATAATAATTCGGGACATAGAAAAGAGCTTAGGAAATTGGAACATTCCAAAAGTAA
>JBBYHH010450725.1:0-11426 GCA_038382905.1 Daphne laureola
CGAAAAAAGAAAAGAATGCGAAGAGGAAGGATTCGGAAAAATAGATACAGAATGCAAAGAGAATGGAATAGAAGAAATAGAGAATGAAAAAAGAGTAGATGAAAGGAAGGGGATCATAGAAAGCAGAAAGAAATAGAGGTAAATAGATGGGAGTGAAGATATGAAAATGACTCTTGGCCTTTGGTTGTTGCGGCGGAGGGGAGTAAGTAGAGTTTTAGGGGTTTTTATCTAACTACAATTCTACAAATCACCCATATAACTTTCTCCCATCTTTCAAATTACCACTTACATTCTTTCATTTATTATTTTTTATCTCTTCCATCTTTCAAATAAACAATAATGTCCCTTCTTGATTTTTTGAAACAAGTATTATTATGTTTTATGTGAGTTTTTACACTAACTTTATAAGGTGAAACTTATTACTAGTATTTAAGAAAATAACAACGGTTCAATTGATTCAACCGGTTAAACATTGAACTACTAATCTAATGATTTAAGGCACAATTTTGATTTTAAAACCATGGTTTGAAAGAGGTTCACTGTGAGGGGCCCGACTCTAGGGCTAACGGTTTCAGTGGATGTGACAAAGCCACTACAACTTGGCTTGTGGGTAGAAGGTGATGAAGGTAAGACATGGTATATTCTTAAGTATGAGCGATTGTCAAAATTCTGTTTCCAGTGTGGTTGTTGTCCTTGAAGCCTTTCGTCGTGGTGTCAAAGAATGCTTCGTTGGGGAATGGTTGAGGGTAAAAGGCTTTGGTTCCCATGGTTTGGTGGCTCGACAGGGACGGGTTCCAGGAGGATGAGGAGGAGGATGAGGA
The DNA here is from genome assembly GCA_038382905.1 of Daphne laureola. Classification (NCBI taxonomy): domain Eukaryota; kingdom Viridiplantae; phylum Streptophyta; class Magnoliopsida; order Malvales; family Thymelaeaceae; genus Daphne; species Daphne laureola. The sequence goes on from JBBYHH010450725.1 coordinate 822, forward strand.
GGAGAGGGTATCTCCCTCTCTGGTATGTGTGCCAGCAAAGCCAATGGAGGTTCTGAACCTCACGGGAGAGACTGCGGGACTACCTAGTTCAGAAGTGGAAGTACTTGTGGTAGCGGAAGGGAAGGAGGATCATTCACGCGCTCTAGTTGTGGTTAACCAGGGCGTGGTTCTGACACCCATGAAGGAGGGTCTAGTTGTGGAGGATGCTTCTTTTACTTTCTTTAGCCCTAGTGTGTTAACGCCAAAGCAACTGCTGAGTGGAGTTAAGAGGGCTTCGACGATTCCTAGGGTAGTTGGTCGCTCCTCGTCTAGGAAGAAGGCTAAGATTTTGAAGGAGATTGCAGCAAAGAAGCCTGGGTTGAGCATTGACTCGCCCGCAAGGCCTCATGACGATGTAGGATACCAGAATGGTCGGGCTATGGGCTCCCCTGGCTTTTCTAGCTATTGTTAGGAGCCCGGGATGACATTTCTCTTTGTTGTGTCCACTTGCTGTTTAGGTGGTTGGGTGGTTTCTTAGTGGCAATTGATTGGGACCATGGCTGCCTTTAGAGAGTGTTGATGTTTTAGAGCTTTAGGTAAGTTGTTCATTGTCACTGGTATTCTTAAGGATGTTGTTTACAAGTGTCATGGGCTAGATATCAGGATGGTTCGACGGCCTTCTATTATCGGTCCATCAAGCTGCAGAGGTGGTGAGTGGGGGTCTTGGCAACACATTGATTTGCTTGTTTGCTATCTTTGCTTTCGTTACTTTTTTTTTTTTTGGCTGCATTTATTTTCGAGGACTATATTCACTTCATGCGTACAAGGTTGCATGCTTAGCCTGTTCGTTTTATTGACTTTGGACAAGTTTGTCTGTCACATTTATGTGGAGACTAAGTAGTAATTTTACCATTGTACTAATGTACTTCTACGTTTAGTAATACAATCTACTTTCTAAAAAGATAAAATAAATAAATAAATAACTTCGTACGACTATAAGTTGAATTTGTTCTCAAGGGTGCTCACGAATGGTTGAAGTTGAACCTTTCGAATTTGGGTTTGGCTAAGTGATATAAAAAAGGGTAACTTGTATAAGCCATGTTGAATTTGATTCAGAAGCTCCAGTATCAGTGCAAGAAGAGTAACGGAGATAGCTTGCATGAAAAGTTAGCTAATTTAGATACGAATAGGAGTCTAATGTCAGTTTCGGTTTTAGTTCTAATAGAAGTAATACAAGTAGATGTAGAAGTCCTAAGTAAACTAGTATTTGGTTTAGATTGTACCCTATAAAAGGCCAATGTTCTTCTCAATAAACTTAAGCATTTCACCTAATATTCTAGCAATTTATTTTCTTTGCTCAGTCTAACCCCAACATTGTGGTATCAGAGCTTAGGTTAAAAACGCTAGAATGACAGGAAATAATGCATACGGTGGTCCTTTGACACAAATTTCAGTGTTCAAAGGAGAGTCTTTCGACTTCTGGTATGTGAAGATGAAGACCCTATTCCTTGGGCAAGATCTATGGGAGATGGTTGAGACAGGACCAGCAAAGGATGCTGAAGAAGCAAGCAGAGCTTCTAATATCAAAAAAGATACAAGAGCTCTGGCTATGATACAACAAGGAGTAGATGATATGTTCTTCTCACAAATTGCAAGAGCAACTACTGCAAAACAAGTCTGGGATATCCTAAAGGTGGAGTTTCAAGGCTTAGCAAAGTGGTGGAAGTCAAGCTTCAAGGTCTAAGGATGGAATTTGAGAATTCCAATATGAAAAACAATGAGACAATTCTGACCTATTTGGATAAAGTCTCAGATATTGTAAGTAAAATGAGAAGCTTTGGAGAAGAAATAAAAGATGCGGTAGTTGTAAAGAAAATATTAAGGAGTCTTCTCCCTCAAAGTTTGATCATGTGGTCACAGCTATTGATGAGTCAAAGGATTTGGGATCCTTAACTGTTGATGAACTTATGGGATCACTACAAGTTCATGAAGCCAGAATAGCAAGGCACTCCAATAATGAACAAGAAGCAGCATTCTCAATAGTTGGAGAAAAATCAATTTAATCCCTCCTATAGAGGGCGTGGAAAAGGATCATTTAGAGCTAAGGGTCAAGGAAGATCAAGAGGAAGACTCATCAGCTGCTCATACTGCAAGAAAATAGGTCACCAAGAATTAGACTGCTGGAGTAAACAAGTGTCTGGTTACTGCAAGAAGAAGGGGTATAAAAAGGAAGATTGTTCGAGCAAGCATGAAGATACTAAATTTGTGACAGAAGAAATAGAAGGAGATGAGTATTTGTTCATGACATCCATGAACAAAAACTCACAAGACACCAACATCTGGTATCTTGACAGTGGGTGCTCTAATCACCTAACTGGGTTCAAAGGCAAGTTTAAACATTTGGATGAAACACATAAATCTCAAGTTAAACTATGCGATGATAAAGAAATAAAGATAGAAGGAAGAGGTGAGATGGTCATACACTCACAAGGAAAACCCAGGCTTATAAGTGGAGTAAATTATGCACCAAGCCTTGCACACAATCTCATCAGCATAGAGCAACTTGTGAAGACTGGATGTAGTGTTATTTTTCACAACTCAAAATGTGAAATCAGAAATAGACAAGGAGAGTTAGTATTGCAAGCCACTATGAGAGAGAATCAAATGTTTCATGTGGTCCTATCATCAAAAGAATATGCAATGATGACAAAGCAGAATCAAGAGGCAAGATTATGACACTATAGGTTTGGACACCTAAACTACAAATCACTTCATACATTGGCTTCTAACAACATGGTTGAAGGTCTACCAAATATTGGTGAAAACAAGGAAATCTGTGAAGGATGCATACTTGGAAAACATGCCAGGAGGACTTTTCCAAAAAAACAAGCAAGAAGAGCATAAGAGATACTGGAGTTAGTTCCTTTTGATCTATGTGGACCTATGAGAACAATATCACATGGTGGAAGTAAGTATTTATTTCTAATTATAGACGCTTACTCTAGAATGAGCTTGGGGTACTTTCTTATGCACAAATCTCAAGCCTTTGATGAGTTTAAGAAATTTAAAACTAGTTCTGAGAGGCAAACGTACCTCAAATTAAAAATATTAAGAACAGATATGGGGGGAGAGTTTGTGTCTAATGATTTTAACACATACTGTGAGGAAGAAGGTATACTTAGACAACTTACTGCTCCATATACCCCAGAACAAATGGAGTAGCTGAAAGGAAGAATAGAATAGTGATTGAGATTACTAGATCAATGTTGAAAAGCAAAAATCTGGAAGATGAATACTGGGCTGAAGTTGTAGCTACTGCTATATATCTTCTAAATCTCTCTCCTACAAAAGCTGTAGAAAAAAAGACCCCTTTTGAAGCCTAGTATGGATTTAGACCTACTATGTCACACTTAAAGATTTTTGGCAGCACATGCTATGTTCTTTCAACAACTAACATGCATAAGTTTGAAGAAAATAGCAAAAAATATCTATTTGTAGGATATTGTGTACACTCTAAAGCTTACAAAGTGATTGATCGAGAAAACAAGAAGCTTGTGGTAAGTAGAGATAAGTTTGATGAAGACCTAGAGAGGAGTGATCAGAATCAAGCTTGGACTCCAATACAGTCAGAAGAAAATTCTGATAAAACAGAAGAAACCAGAGGTGAAGTGCAAGAGGAACCTGTTTCAGAACAGGAATCTGATGAAGAAGCATCAGAACCAAAGACTCAGAGACCTCAGAGGGTGAGAAAGACACCATCATACTTATCAGATTTCACAACTCTCGCCATGTATGTACAAGATCTAACATCTCCTGATGAAGCTTTACAACATAAGGTCTGGAAGAAGGCAATGAATGAAGAAATGGATTCAATTATTAAAAACCAAACATGGGAGCTAGTACAACTACCTAAAGGAAAGAATCTGATAGGATCAAAATGGATCTATAAGACCAAATATAATTCAGATGGCAGCATCCATAGACACAAGGCCAGATTGGTGGCAAGAGGATTCACACGAGAACAAGGAATAGATTTTGAAGAAACCTTCTCTCCAGTGGCCATGTTTGAGATTGTGAAAATCATCTTGGCGATTGCAGCACAGTATAAATGGCAAGTACTACAGTTTGATGTGAAGTCGGCCTTTCTTAATGGAGACCTCAAAGAAGAGGTGTATGTTGAACAACCAAAAGGCTTTGAAATCAGAGGAAGAGATGGTTGTGTGTATAGAATGAAGAAAGCTTTATACGGCCTCAAACAGGTTCCCAGAGCCTGGTATGGCAAGATTGACAACTTCTTCCTAGAAAAAGGATATACCAGGAGCTTAAGTGAACCAACACTCTATATATTTCAAGAAAGATGGTGACCAAGGATTGATGATGGTAAGCTTGTATGTAGATGATATGATATATACTGGATCATCTGATCATAAGCTGATTGAAGAGTTTATAAAAGATATGAAGCACACCTTTGATATGACAGACCTTGGAGAACTGATATTCTTTCTTAGATTAGAAATAAGACAGACAGGCATTGGGATCTTCGTTTCGCAAGAAAAGTATGCTAAAGATTTGCTGCAAGCTTTTAACATGGATACGTGTAAGTCAACTACAACCCCTATCAACACAAATGAGAAGTTGGCAATTGAGGATGATACAGGTGAGGCTGATGCAAAGAAATTTAGGAGTTTAGTGGGAAAACTGATTTATTTGACTCACACAAGACCAGACTTGAGCTATGGAGTAGGGTTAATCTCAAGATTCATGCACAAACCATCAAAGCATCATCTTGGAGCAGTAAAAAGGGTGTTGAGATATGTTGCAGGTACAACGAACTTTAGAATCTGATATGAGAGGACTCAAGATTTCAGGTTGGAAGGTTACACAGACAGTGACTGGGCTGGAGATCAAACTGACAGAAAGAGCACCTCAGGAAATTATTTTCATCTAGGTTTCAGGACCAATTTCATGGATTTCCAAGAAATAAGCCTCGATTGCATTCTCTACAGCTGAGGCTGAGTATGTGTCTGCCACAACAGTTGCATGTCAAGTTGTGTGGCTAAGAAGACTTCTATAAGATCTAAATGAGAAGCAACAAGAGCCAACTGTCATCTAGTGTGACAGTAAATCAGCTGCAGTCATAGCCAAGAATCCAGTCATGCATGGACGTACCATACACATTGAGATCAAACACCATTTTATTAGAGGGCTAATCAGTGAAGATCAGATCAGGTTGGAGTTTTGTTGTTCAGAAGACCAAATGGCAGACATTTTCACAAAAGCTCTTTCAACAAACAGGTTTGAATACAACATGACTAAGTTAAAGGTGAAGAGCTTTGAATCAAGGGAGTGTGTTGAAGTTGATTTAGAAGCTCCAGTATCACTGCAAGAAGAGTAACAAAGATAGCTTGCATGACAAGTTAGCTAGTTCAGATTAGAATAGGAGTACTAATATCAGTTTGGGTTTTAGTTCTAATAGAAGTAATACAAGTAGATGTAGGAGTCCTAAGTAAACTAGTATTTGGTTTAGATTGTAGCCTATAAAAGGCCAATGTTCTTCTCAATAAACTTAAGCGTTTCACCTAACATTCTAGCAATTTATCTTCTTTGCTCAGCCTAACCCCAACAAACCCTTCATGATTTTTACTTTTTAGTTAAATATTTAATTTTTTCCTCTATTTTTAAAAACCCTCAATTAATCGTGAGGAATTTTGAAAATTTCAATTACCTCTGAAATATTTTGAAATCTTCAATTACCTTTTAATCATTAATGGTATTAATTAATCATTTAAAAGTTTAGGGATAAATTATATTCTAAAATAGTTAAGGGTGACATCAGCCCACCTACACGTGACGATGTGAATTTGTCAACTAACATCACAAACTCTCAAATGGAATAACTGAAAGTTTCACTAAAACTCATAAAATAACTTAACGTTATGGTTATTAGGAGGAAATTAAATTTTTTACTAAATCTCAGAATTTTCTTTGTAATTTGTCCTAATTTTTTATTTTATTTTTGATGTTTTCGATTAGTAGATGCATGCGAATATAATTTCAAGAAAAAATTTAATGGGTAATTAATAAATCTAAGGATGTTTTGTGTTTTAGAATTTGTAAAACTTTGCTAAAGATTTTTTTAAAAGTGAACACCTAAACTACGGACGCCCTTTCGCCAGCTAAAGTTAGGTTGGTGACCTTTCTCTCATCATTTCTGCAATAATCTCATAACACGCCAACATATCTTTACGCAATTTCCATCCCATGTTATTGTTTTCGGAAGTTCATTACCTCAAAATATCACTACATATTTACATAAAATAAATGAGCTAAAATTTAAAAATATTTAAATAAGAAGCAAAAAATTATTGGATTTAACTCTGTAAAAAAAATATATGTGAAACAATGGAGACGGAACGACTATTACAGATCATATTCCCTTCTGAATCAATCTTTGTTTGTACAAAATTAATCCCCTGTAAACCCCGATCTAGAACAATTATACCTTAATCTTATAATTGTGCTATATTGATTTTCCGTCACAAATTACAACTTTTGTATATGAATTTATTGGAAATTCAAAATACAACAGAAACAGAGAAGTAAAGTTTGTGTTTAAGCAGACAGGCAAAAATTAGAAACCTTTTAATCCGGTCAATAAAATTGGGCCAATACGATCAGGCCCAATAGGCCGGCGGCGACGTTGCTCAGAAATCCGGGGTGAAACCCCCCGCCAGCGGCACCATAATTCTGGTCAATAGGATACAAGCCGCCCGGTGGGCCGGTGATGTATATAAGCGAAGCTGGAGGCGGCGGGCAGTACTTGGTCGGCTTTTTCGGCGACGGCGGCGGTAAAGCCGGTGGTGGCGGGGATGCAGGAGTCGGCGGCGGTGGTGATGGCGGTGGTGGGGTAGTTTGTCCACACGGGGCACACTTCTGATCACCACCTGATTGATCATCCAAGCCGTTGACTTGGATCGCGGATGGAACAGTGACGGCGACGACGACGGCTATGAAGACGAAAGCCGCCGTGAGTGGAGGATGAAACCGAGTCATGGTTAATTGGGAGGAGGAATTTGATGATCGGAGATCGAATTGGGTGATCGATGATGAACTGAGATTGAAGAGGAAATGGGGGAGACGTTTCTGTTACGATAAGCGAGCGAAAGTGCATGAATTGGAGAGTATTAATGGAGACGTGTTAGTTGTTGTGGCTATTTTTTCTGTTTTGGACTTTGCATGTGGACTTGTCTGCCCCACCACGGCGGTGTTTTCTTAATTAATCACTCCATCTTATGTATGAATACATACTCCACAGTCCACACCATTGTTTCAATAAAATAATTAGGAATATAAATGATTGGGGTTTTATACCTTTTTGTATAGTATATGAATGATATGACTATAAATTAATTAGTACTAGTTTGAGCCAGTTAAGTAACTAAATTTGATTAATCCAACAAAGTCGATTTTACAGATGTTCAAAAGGTTTGAGTTCAAAGTTGTTGTTCCCCATAAAGATATCATATGATTGCCATGAGAGTCTCTCCTAGGATTTCAATACGTCGCACACCAGCGGACTATGCTCCGAGTGTTGTCTCCGGTGGCTCTCGGATTTCTGCGGGTCTCAAGATCCGGCTCTTTTAGAGATTTGAGTTAGTCTGTCCGTTTTTTCTCTCTTTAATTTCCATCTCTGATGGCTTTCATGATATCATCTTAGCGGAGAGACATAGCAGGTACGTGCAGCTCTGGTGGGCCTATTTCAATCGGCCCATGTTCCGGTCGGGTCTTGCCAGTTTTCGACGTGTATGTGGCCATTGTCTGCTCGCCGTGTTGAGTTCCCCCCAAGACCAGGTCTGCGCATTGCTGGCATGTCTCAACTCTTGTAACATCGTTGTTGTTTTCACTTGGATGGTGCGCGCTCTGTAACTCTGTCGATGATCTGGTTTGGCGGTTTGGTGCTAGGAGCGTCTTAACTTGTTGTTTGGCGCTATCTTTCGTGCGAGATCTCTTGTTGTCCACTCTTGTGCTCGTAGCGGCATCAAAGGCCTCTTGTGGCCGAACCGGCGTGTGTGACTTTGGCGCTCATGTCCGTTAGATTGTGCTCCTCAATTGCGGTCCTTTGCTTTCTATTGGTATGGTGCGGGGAATGGTCTTGGTCTGGGCTTGTCTCCAAGAAACCCCGTCGTGGCTTGCCTCTACGTTATGGATAGTTGGTGTTGGCGGAGTGCGACCACTAGCTTTAGGTTTATTGAAGGCTATTAGTTCAAGGTTGGCAGGGATGTGCACGGTCTTGGCTGCGGTACAGGTGGTTTCGGGTCCAATGATTGGTGCTGGGATTTTCAAACGGGGTAGTGGATCGGTGGTGGATGTTATTGTGTTAGCACAGGTCGGGGTTTTTCTGTTAATGGCAGGACTGAGCGGGGATTCGTCATGCATGACTCCATGAACTTTCCCTCTGAGAACTATCTTGGGTGATAGGTCTCCTTGGATAGTTCTCGTATGGCTGAAATCGACACCTTGATGTTGTTAAGGATCTGAACATTCCAGGATAACTCGAGACTGATCGATGAGACATGAATTGGTCCGAGTGATGTTTGTTCTTGTCTCGTGCAAGACCCGTACCTAATCTAGGATACCAAGTGCCCTCAGGTGTGAACAATTTCTAGTAATCGTTAATTGGAGTTTGTCGCTGATGGAGTGGACAATTACAGGAACCCTCTCTCATACCTTCTTAACATCTCACGCTCTTTGCATTAGCTATACTGATCATGTTTATATTTTTTGCAGTGTTGTTTCTCCTTTTGTTTTTTGTTACTTTTGCTTCGTAATTTGTACCGGTTCTTTTCAGTTTTTTCCCAACCCTCGTGCATGAGGTTCTACTATTCCTTCTTTTCTCCTATATGATACTCTTATGGTTTGAATTTGTATTGTGGTTTATTTGAATTAATAATATAGATCATTTCCATATTAGAAAAAAAAAAACTATTCTTACATTTTTTTCATGTTCTATCTCTCTTTCCCAATGTATTTTATTAATATCATTAATTGATTATGTTGAAAAATTAACGGATCAATTAACATTATTAATAAATTATAATGGAGGACAACATATTTACTCTTCAAATTTGTATTCAAATTTGTATACTAGCTGATTTTGGTTTCAAGTGCTTGAATTCTATCAAAAACCTACTAAACATGGTCATAAAACTATTTCTCTTGTGAACTCGCGATGCGGGCTAGGGTTCTTCTCCAGCACCGCCACCGTCGAATTTGTGGCGTCGATTGCGTTCTATGCTCTCCCAGTGGCGTGCTCGGGCTATTGGCATCTACTTCAGCTTGGTCTCATGGTGGTCTATGTCGGTCGTCCTCACCCAGGCGTTATCAATGCCTATGGCATTTCTGTCCGACTGGATTTTGTTTCATGGGACCAGATTACGTTTGTCAATTGTCCGTACATGGTGGTGCTGGCGTCGGGTTATGCTTTCTAGAGTGGTGCTACAAGGGACGTCATCGGCCTTCTTCCCCTTGTTCCGGTTGGAGTAGTGGCCCCAAAGGTGATGGGTTAACTGGTGACGCCGGTGGCTATCGCTGGCCTGGGAGGAGCCGACGATTGGCCAGAAAATTCTTGTGTTCGGATGGTGGTGATTGGCCGCACCGAAGCCAGCGCCGCATCAAGCCTCCTCTCTGGCACGATGCTCTTGGTCTGGCTTCATCGACCGGTGGGGATTTTGGATGCCAGGATCTGCTATCTACCGTCCGGCCGGTGCTTTAATGGGTCCTTGGATGGTTATCGATTGGTGCTCTGTTTTGTAAAGGGAGGGATTTGCTCTATGGCAGACCTTTTGGTATAATGTTGCTTCCAAAACATGATGGGAATCGGCCTCCTCGCTCTGGGGGAAGCTGTGGTTCTGGTGGGAATGATGGTGGCAGGGCTGGGGTGACCGCGGACGGTACGACTGGGGGAGGGGGTTGGAAAAGGGCACGTGTAGTTGGTAACATTGTGATAGTACATGAGAATTTGCAGGAACAGGCAGGGAGCGAAACTGTTCCTTGCTTAGTCCCATGAGCAATATGGTCGTGGGTAGCTGGGGAGTTAAGTACGACCCAGTTACCCACCATCTTTTCTAGACTTGAGTGGATCAGTGATTGAGGTGGCTTTGCTGATTTATGATGTTGTCTATGGAGGTGTCGCTCTTTGTATGCTTATGTTTTCCAGTTTTCCTTGCACATAATACTCTTTCGGACACGTTTTACAGTAGAGGCGGACGAAAGTCTCAAACAATCTTGTGGATGCTGCGGATGAATCATTGTATCAAGTCATATGATATTTTAAAAGGACTTACAAACAAGGGCGTCACCTGAGATGTTACATCATTTATTGGTTCTTTTATCTTTTCTGTTTAGTGAACCTGTTTTCTTTTATTATTATTGTTCTTCATATTAACCTTAAATTTATGGGATGGTAGGTTTCTTTGTTCTGCAGTTTATCTCTCATTAGTCATAAGCTGGTGAAAACTTAGGTGGATTATTGTTCGTTATCTGTTAAGAGCATTAGTAATTGTCACGAAATTATCTCTACTTAAATTGTTTATTCAACCCTACAGTATTCATCATTAAATGAATAGT
>JBBYHH010450836.1:0-11425 GCA_038382905.1 Daphne laureola
CTTAATGTGCATTTGTTACCTTCATAACTCTTTGTAACATTTCACTTTAAATATGATTAATGGATATTCATCCTTCCAATTTATCTCCATTATGGTGCCATACACATATGTAACCATCAAGAGCATTACCTCATGGTGCAAGGTGCATACACCTTGTAGCATAAATGAACTAGTTTTACCAAAATACTCATACTTTGATAAAAGGTGCCAAAAGTGATTTTTACAACTAAATGAGGTTGGAATTACAAAAGGTTGTTCCAAATATTTCCATGACACATAATTGAGCTCCTTTAAGCTCATTAGTGCACTTTTACCAAAATATCCCTACTTTGATAAAAGACACGTTAATGGTTTCTTCTCCTTTAAGACTAGCCAAATGAGCTTAAGTTAGTTACCTTTAACTAACTTGAGCTGGTGGGAGCTGACCACAACTACTTTTAATTGTAGTGAGCTAACTTTAAGCTACACTTACATATCAAGCTACTCCCAGCTCCTCTGAGCTGGAGTACCACCTCTAAAGTTCTTGGTGCGCTAAGGAATTCCAACAATAGGTTGAGAAGTGGAGGTGGAAGGTGTAGGGGCCATGTGCACCATCTCTTGATAGCTTCTATACTCATCAAGTTCAAGTGCTCTTGACAAATATCCTTTAAGACCATATAAAAACCGAGCCATCTTAGATTCTTCTCCTTCTTAAATGTTTGTTGTCATCAAAGATCCTTCAAGCTCCTCTCATAATATTCCACCAACCTATTGCCTTGTGTCAAATGTTGAACCTTTTGATAACAATCTCGATCATAGTATGGTGGCACAAACTTTCTAGTCATGAGTGCCTTGAGTTGCACCCAAGAATCAACATCTTGCATATTCCCTCTTGCTCTCTCATTTTTTAGTTGTTCCCACCAAGTCATTTCATATCCCACAAACTCTATCATGACCAACTTTAACCTCACTTCATCTGAATAATAATAGAAATCAAAGATCATATCCTCCTTCTTCACCCAAGCTAGAAACTCTTCCGGATCACTCTTGTCCAAGTGGTTCCTCCATTTCTTTCTCTTCAAGGTAAGGGTCCCTCCTTCTTTCATTTTGGCCTCTAGGGTATGGAGGCTCTTCATACTCATCTTGATCAATCACTGGAGGTCTTATCCTTGGCATTTTACCCCTAGGAAAGGGTAGAGGATCAAACTCTTGTTGATCTTGCCACAACCTTCTTCTTTGAGCTTGCACATGAGGTGCATCATAGTAGTCATCCAAATGCTCATCAATTAGGTCTAGGGTTGGTTGAGGCCAAGGGTGTAGGGGTTGCATTGGGGTATGAGGAGGCTCGGGTGGTCTTCTTTGGTTTAATTGTTTAAGGGGTGGTGTTTTAAGGTTGTTAGAGGCTACATTGGTTTTAGATGGTGGAGATGGTTGGCCGACCTTGAATGGGTCTCCAATACTTGCTTCACTCATTGGTTGCTTACCAAATGCAACTTCCAATCTTTTCATTCTATCATTGTTCAACCCAATTTGAGTGGTAAGTTCACTCAAGGCTCGGGTGATACCTTCCAATTACTCTTGAATGGGAACTTGATCTACCATTGTAACCTACACAACCAAAGAAAAACTAAGTAGTATTTGTCTCTCACTCTCGGTTCACCTCTCAAAGCCCTAACATGTGACTCTCCAAGCCTTCCTTGTAATCCAACTAGACCCTTAAGAAAAATGTTTCCATGCACTTGAAAAAAAGATCTATCAAAGCAAAGTCAAGTGATTTCAAGATGACATACCACTAGTTACCTTTTATGGTAGATAGGTTTTAAAATTATCTTTTGGTAGTTGGGGGCCTAAATACTTAGGGTTTTGAAAATGGTTCTTTGGCTCTTGAAAGATTTTTGGTGGAAACGTTACACAAAACTGAAAAAAAACAACAATGTTAAACCTTTTTCTTTTCTACGGTTTCTTTGAGTGCAATCTTTAAGCACTTCTTTTGATTGTTGTCTTCCTCCTTTTTCTAGGTTTAAAGTGTTTAAACACCTTTTCCTTGGACATTTTCGGACCTATGGTGTATAGATTACCTAATGTGGAAAGGAAGAACAACTCTTGAACACTACTTTGAACAAAGAACCCAAAGATGTCTCTTTCAACTTTTCTCTTTTCAAATCTGGGTTTCCTTTGTTAAAACACCACAAATAAGTGAAGTAGAATGAAGAACAAATGGTTCTTATAAACTCAAAACAAGTATTAAGAAGGGTAGAAGAAGATTCAATAAAGAAAACAAACATAACAATAACAACAAGAACACCAAGCACCTTTGTGATGAACACTAGGGTTTTGATACTTGATTCTTTCGGATGCAAAGAAACTTGTGTAAAACCTTCTTCCTCTCAACTTGAAGCTTTCATACTAGATGATATGCACCACCTAAGTGAGTTGAAGGTGTGTGCAAACTCGGATCTAGAGAGGAGAAGGGATGAGGGTAGAATAAGTGTAGATATTGAGTAAAATCATATGAACTCAAGGGCTGGATTGGTGGAAGTTGCAACAAGAACCTAGGTAGAACAAGAGAGGCAAAATTTCTTCAATCTTGTTTCAAAATGAGTTCTAAGTTGAATTGTGTTGTTTGCGGCTTGGTATACCCTAGGATCCCTTCACACATTCAAAATTATAGGTATTAAGAGTGAAAATAATAAAATGGCCTAGGTTTTAGAACCTAATACACCTTTTAGAATAGAATTAGGCCCTAAACTAGCTTGTTAGGTTAGTTAGTCTAGTTTAAGTTACTAATACAACCCATAATGTTTTGAATCAGAAAAGGGGTTGGTAAAACCTTCAAACTGATGTCTAAATATTGCCCTAATTTGAAGGATTGTTTGGGGTTGGTAGATGATACAAACCACCTAAGGGGTTTAGGATGGATGCAAACCCGAATCTAGAGAGGAGAAGGGATGGTGGTAGAATTGGCCCCAAACCCTAGCTTGTGTGAGCTAGAATTTAGTTTGTATAGCCAGGGATGAAGGAGATGGACCTATCACATTCCCACTTGGATGGAGGGACAATACATGTGTAGATATTGAGTCAAGTCACATGAACTCAAGGGCTGGAATGGTGGAATAGGAAGAAGACCCGTAGGTAGAATAAGAGAGCATTTAGCTCTTCAATCTTGTTTCAAAATGAGTTCTAGGTTAAATGTTGTTTTTCAGACGATTGTATACCCTAGGGTATCTTAATCCAATCCCGCCTCACATGGAAATGACAACCATACCCTAGGTTAGCAACTAACTAAAGCAATTCAGCCATCATTAGGTGCTAACCCTAGATAACTAAGCTAATCCAATCTACTTAGCTAACTAAACTTTACCCTAAATGTCTTAATAGGAAATTACATTTAAAATGTGTTTAAAGTGTGATAGGAAGGTAGCTTCAAGAGTTATGAACCATTTAACAGGTCTTCATCTTTGGTGGCAGTTCATCGATAGGAACCATCACGTTGTTGAGCTTCTTACTTCTGGTCTTGACTACATTTAGCTCCATCTCTATATATTAGCGGTTTAACCTATGAGATTAATAGAATCCATAGACCGTGCTAGAATTTTACCTGGCGGTGGGTCCTCCGATGCTTAAGTCAGTATAATGGGTGGAGAGAATGTGTCAGACCTTGGGTAGAGTGAATAGTTACCTTAAATGATGGAATGAGGTAGGTTTATATAGTCTTGTCTTATAGAATGGCACAACTATAATATATTGACAGGAAAGAGGTGGTTGGTGTCAGAGGAGAGGTGGAAAATGTATGCTGGATTCAAGCCATCGGGTTATAATGCACTGAGGGCATGACCTCTGTTTACGGATGTATGCGTTCGGGTATGATGCCTTCAATCATTTTTTATGGGACCCCTTTCCTGGATTGCTGACTCAAGCATATTTGTGGGCTTTTGGGGTCTATAGGACCACTTTGGGCTTTGAAGACTTGGTTTGGGCCTATTGGCCATCATGTCCCCCCTTACAGGGACTTGTCATACTGGAAGGACTCCATATCACCCACTTGGTAATGGGCATCTTATGTAGTTGGTTATGTTCCCTGGTTTGTAACCCGTAGAATTGCCCCCTTTTGATTCCCGGATGCATATGCATCCGGCCATTGTGATGTTGGGGCCTTAGAATTGCCCCTTTTTGATTCTCGGATGGATGTGCATCCGGCCATTGTGATGTTGGGGCCTTAGAATTTCCCCATTTTGATTCCCGGATGCATGTGCATCTGGAAATTATGATATTAGGGCCTTAGATTTTCCCCCTTTTGATTCCCAGATGCATGTGCATCCGGCCATTGTGATGTTGGAGCCTTAGAATTGCCCCATTTTGATTGTCGGATGCATGTGCATCCGGTCATTGTAATATTGGGGCCTTAGAATTACCCCCTTTTGATTTTCGGATGCAGGTGCATCGGGATGATAATGGTTGCATGTTGATCCCGGTAGCTTTCCTGCGGGTACTGATAATTTAATCATCATGGCGGATGCTTTCCTTTGGCTGATGGCGGTTTAAGTATTGCGTGAATCTTGGGGTAACTTTTTTTATCAATGATGTAGATTAAGCGTCTAGCAACATTTCATATTCCCGGACGCTCTTTAAATACTTGAGAAGTGGATTGGAATTTTCACTTATCATTCTTGCTTCCTTCTAGTGCTTCCTAAGCTCTCTAATAACGGATCGCCCTACTCTTCATTAGGCGGTGAGTTTGCTTAAGGGAGGGCGGCGTCGTGGTGGTGATGGTGTTGAAGTCAGTTTTCCATAATTTGTACGGAGGCTAGTCGATGCTCTTTACCCTTACGATGAGCTTTCGGTAGAAGTTGTTTTCTACCGATGACACAAGGTTGTGGTTGATCAGCCTGCTCAGAATTTTCTTTCATTCGACGCATCTACTCTCATCAGCTTCTTTCGACTCATGACTCGAGGTAAAATAAATGGCTTCTTTTCCTCTTTCTCTTACTACTTGTCCTTCGGACCCATGCCTTCTAGAGGTGAAGGGTGCTATTCCTGAGGGTTATTGGGCCAAAGTCAAGAATTTAAAAAATAAGGCTACTCCGGACTTCGTTCGGGAGTGACAGTCAACCTATTTTTTACCCCGGTCTATCTGTACTCGGGTTCCTACTGATAAGTGTAAGGTGTACGAGCCAAGGGTAGGTTGGATGGTAGTTTTTAAGGCTCAGCTTGAGTGCGCCCTTAGGTTCCCTCTCCATCCTTTCCTCCGCCAGTTGGCCCGAGCCCATGGGGTAGCAGTCAACCAATTTAGTCCCAACACCTACTGTCATATTAATGCCTACTTGACTCTCTGTGGTGCCTTTGGGGTTTCTCCCATTCTTCCCACTTTTATCCAATACTACAAAATAATGACCAAGGCTCAAAATTGTTTTTACTTGTTCTACGCCCGAGGAACCTCGACCATAAAGTACAACTTCACGCGAAAGTGTCCCACCAGTCGCAAAGGTTCGCATAAAGAATTCTTTTTCCTGTAACTCGATCCCTCCTGGAAGCTTCAGACTCCTTGGAAAGTTGGGGATCTCCTCGATGTCAAGACTCCTTGGCATCTCTTTAATGACTCCATCTCGGAGGAAAACTATAAAAAAAATTGACCATAAGCTCCGGTGATTATTCAATTGGTTTGGGGTTGATCCCGGGGAATTGTTCTCGGTGCCTCTTCACTAGCGCTTGGTTACCCAGGGTGTCCTTACGCATCTTGGTTTAATAAAGGGTGACCTAGCAGCACTCGGGATTCGGGCTTCTTCCCCATCATCTCAGGATATAGCTTTGGTTCGGCGTCTCCGCCGGCAGATATCTCACGAGGCTTTTCTCAAAGGTTCTTTCCTATCCTTTGTGTCCTGGTTCACTAAAATATTAACTCTAATTTTTCTTATCTTTTTGCAAAGATGAGTTTCTCGGATGATGAGGATATCAATTTTGAAGATGTCTTCAAGAATGCCATGGGTGGTAAGTCACCTTCGCCTCCGTCTCCGGAGCCCGAACGCACCCCGAAGAGAGCTCTAAAAAGGAAGAAAGGCTCAGGTTCGGATGTGCCTACTGCTGTCGTAGAGGAAACTCTTGATGCCTCCTTAGAAGCACCTGAATTTGACTATAACGGTGCCTCCAATGGTGAGGGCTCCCCTCTTCGTACTTCGGATGAACATGTGCTGAACATCCCTGGTGGTGTGACTTGTGATCATGTCTATAAGTCTATTGAAGAGATTGATGCTAAGAGGAAAATTGCCCTTAGGAAGTATAAGGCGTTTGTCCATGCTGCCAAGGCACCCGAAGATGTTCTCCCGATGGAGTACCCATTAGGTAAGAATCAATCATCAATTAGGTTGAAGTCCCTCCCTTTCTGGCCAATCTTTTATAATTTTTGTCGGATGTTCGGGGATGATCCTCTTCACTTCCTGTCTTGTTCTCATTTTTGTACTCTAGGTCCGGATTGGAGAGATATTCAAGAGAAAAACTATCAACAAAGGGATGCCCAGCTCTACCGTTTGGGAGTGGATCTAATCCCTCGAGAACCCGGTTGGCTGGTCCATGAGGACCACAATGTTCTGGATGACCAAGATGCTAAAGTCATTGCTCCGGAACTGTGGAGGGGGATTATAATGGCCCGGACCATGGATGGTCTTCAAACTCTCATTCGGGACCTGGATGTGGCGGCTTCTAAGATGGCGGCTTAGGCTTCATAGGTAAAAGAAATAATAATTTTTTTTACTTGTCTTCTTGTTGCTGATTTGATTTTGATTATAGATCCATGTCATGGTCGGATGGATTTCCCAATTGGTTCGGGCCACCAGCTCCGTTTGATCGCATGTTGAGCTTTAGGCGACTCAGGCTTTGATGGTTTTTGCCAAGATGATCTAAAGGATCAACATCTATGAGCAAGTCTTGGGAAGAAGGGTGAGCCCAGATGAGTCATTCGAGCTTCGCATGGATGAGGTTCCGGAAGAGCTTAAACTGATGGGCGGTACTGAAACTGAGGTAGATACTTTTACGAAGGACGAAAATGCTCTTGCCACAGTAATGGCTTTTCGAATGGTCCGTCTGAAGGATGCTGAGAATGAAGTCTTTGAACTTCTGGAAAAAGTGGACTCACTTCAAAATAAGGTTGGAGAATATGATGTCAACTTCACGAATCTGAAGGATCATTTGGAGGATGACAAAAAAGGGCTTCAGGATAAGTTCGGGGAGCTGGAGGCTAAGCTAAAGAAGACTAATGATAGGGCATCCGGGTATCGGCAGAAAGTAATTGATGCGGCTATCTCGGCGGCTGGGAAATTTCACGAAGGTTTCTACCTTGCCCGTAGGTAGATATTGGACCGGAATCCAGGGGTGGATCTTTTGGGTCTTCACTACAGGGAGCAATACACCGTGGAGCCCTCTTAGTGCGGCCCTGAGTTCTGGGAGCCTCTGAAGCCCTATGATCCTTTGAATCCTGGACCCTCAACCATTCCGTTAGAGGAACTTTCAACAATCGATCCTTCTGATATGTAACAACTTTTGATTGTGTTTGCTAGTGCCTTCGGGCTTTTGTTCTTTTGTATTGGCCTTCTAGCTTTGTTGAATACAGTACTTTTGAGCCATTGATTTTTATAGAGGTTCGGCATAAACACCTACATCCTCTCTTTTGCTTTCATTGGATTCTTTTCAAACTTGCATTTACACGTAAAACCTCCTAATTTCTTCAGAGTGGTAAGAGTGTTCGAGCTCTCTGCCCTCTTCATCCCGAAGTCTATATACTCCTTTCTGATCTTCATGGATGACTTTGAAAGGTCCTTCCCATGTTTCCCTGAACACTCATCCTATGGGCTTTCTTGAACCCAACTTTGTCTGCCTTAGAACTAGATCTCCAACTATTATTCCTTTAGGATTTACTTTTGCATTACTGGCTTTGGCCGTTCTTTCTTGGAAGGCTTTCCTTCTGAGTTCGGCTTGCTCTATTTTGCCTTCAAGCCACTCCAGGTTGGTCCTTAATCCTTCCTCATTTTCAACTTCTTTGAAGGCTTGTGCCCGGAGGGATGGATAAGTTACTTCTGCCGGGATCAAAGCTTCAGTGACGTACATTAACGAGAAGCGGGTTTCCCCGGTGGCTCTCCTAGGGGTGGTTCGGTAACTCCATAGGATATGAGGGAGTTCACCTGGATATTTTCCCTTGGACTTCTCTAGTCTCTTCTTCAGTCCTTCTTTGATGGTTCGGTTTGATACTTCTACTTGCCTGTTGCTTTGTGGGTGTTCCACTGGTGCAAAGTGTAGCTTGATACCGAATTCTTCTACAAAGTCCTAGAATCCAAAGTCAGTGAACTGGGATCCGTTGTCTGTGACGATAACCTTCAAGCACCCGAACCTATAAATGATGTTTTTCCATATGAAATTTTGTATGTTTTTGGCTGTTATGCTGGCCAGAGGTTCGACTTCAATCCATTTTGTGAAGTAATCAACTGCTACTACGCAGTACTTCAAGCCTCCGGGTGCCATCGGTAGTGCCTCAATGAGGTCCATTCCTCATACTGCAAATGGGATTGGGTAATCTGCCAAACTTATGAGTTCGGATGGTAATCTTTGGATGTGGCCATATTCTTGGCACCTCCGGCACTTGTTTACTAACTTTCAGGCTTTCTCCTTCATGTTTGGCCAAAAATATCATTGCCTTAAAATGACTGCGGCCAATGCTTCTGCTTTGATATGTGATCCACAGGTGTCATTCTGGACTTTTGCTTAAATCTCTTCGGTATATTCTTCCCCGATGCCCTTTTGTAAGGGGGAGGTGAAGCCTCTTCTGTACAGGTTGTCTCCGATGGCTATAAACTTTCCTGATTGCCTTCGTATTTGCATTGCTTCTTTCGTGCCTTCGTGGAGTATGACTTGGGTTAAACATTTCCAATATGGTAGACGCCATGTCAAAGTGATGTTTTGAACCCGGATTGAGTTTATACTTGACTGGCTTCTTACTTCATCGTATTGTTCGACTTTGAATAACAAATTTACCTCTGTATTCATTGCCCGAGGGATCTTCTCTAGGCGTAACTGCTCAAATTCTTCCATCAGTTTTTTAGCAGCGTCCACGTATTTCTTCAGGTTTGGTTCTCTGACTTCATACTCCCCATTCATTTATTGAACTAATAGATTCGAATCATTGTATCCTTTGAGTGACCGAATACCTGCTTTTTTGGCCAACTCTAGCCCTGATATAAAACATTCGTATTCTGCTACGTTGTTTGTGACTGGGAAATTAAATTTGATGAATCGGGTGACTTTCATGCCTTCAGGGCCCTGAAGCACCAGCCTTGCCTCTTGTTTCTCTTCTCCGAATGCACCATGGACGTGGAGGGTCCAAACTTGGTCATCCGAGGGTTCAGGGTTTTGATTGTCTGATTAGAATGGTAGTTCGACAATGAAATCGGCTAATACCTATGCCTTGATGGCTTTCCTTGGTTCATACACGATTTCATACTCTGATAACTCGATGCACCATTTGGCCAATCTCCCCGAATGATCTATTTTCCTCATGATGTCTTTGATCCGTAAGTTGGTCCGGACTGAGATACTGTACCCCAGGAAATATGGTTTCAACCTTCGAGCTGAGAGGATGAGGGCATAGATTTTCTTTTGAAGCATCGGGTACCAGACTTCTGCTCCATGCAAGGATTTACTTACATAATATACAGGCCTCTGTCATCTTCCTGAACCAAGACCGAACTTACTGCTTTGTCCGTAACTGCAAGATATATAATCAGCTGCTTGCCCTCGGTAGGTTGTCTTAGCGTTGGCACTTCTTTCAAGTATGCTTTTATGCCTTCGCATGCATTCTGGCATTCGGGGCTCCATGCGAAGTTGGCCCTTTGGGCTGCCTTCTGCTCCTTTGTTAACTTCTCACCCTTATTGACCCCGATCCTTCCAGGTTTGGCTCATTCCTTGACTAGTAATTTAAAGAAGGGCCTGCATTTGTCTCCATACCTTGATATGAATCTACTCAGGGTTGTTATTCGCCCGAGCAACCTTTGTACATCTTTGAAGTATGTTGGGGTTTTTGTATTCATGAGTCCTTCTATCTTTACGGGGTTTTCATCTATACCATGTTCGGATACCATGAATCCAAGGAACATTCCTTCTTTTACCCTGAACACGCATTTATCCGGGTTGAGTCTTAATTTTTACCTTCAGAACCAATCGAAGACCTCATCTACATCTTGAATTAGATCATGCTTTTATTTTCTTTTGATAATGATGTCGTCTACCTAAACTTCCAAGTTTTGACCAATTTGATCCCTGAAGATCCGGTCCATGAGCCTCTGGTAAGTAGCTCCGGTGTTTTTAAGCCCAAGAGGCATTCTTTTGTAGCAATGAATGCCGAAATCACTAATGAAAGAGGTTTTTTTCGTGTCCGTGAGATTCATTCGGATCTGGTGGTACCCGCTGTAGACTTCAAGAAAACTGAGTCTTGCGTGTCCGGCTGTTGAGTCCACCAGCCTATCCACTGGTGGGGTAGGATATGAATCCTTCGGGCAAGCATCATTTATGTTGGCAAAATCGATGCACATGCGTAGCTTGTCGCTATCTTCTCTAGAGCTGACCACCGGGTTACTTAACCATTCGAGATAAGAGGCTTCCCTGATGATGCTTGCATTGAGTAGCTTCAAAATTTGCGCCTTGATAAAGGCTTTTTTGATGGGGGCATTAGTATGCTTCTTTTGCTTTATCAGCCTTGCATTTGGATTAATGCACAGTGTTGGAATGATTGTCACACCAAGATACTTTTGAGATAGTACTTGTGCTTGTGAAGCTAAGTGGGAGCTCAAAATTAGCTAGAAGTAGCTGACTTTTGCTCACCTCAGCTATAAGTAGCTGAACTTAGCTCACCTTAGATCTAGGTTAGCTATAAGTATCTTACCTTAGCTCAACTCCAGTTATATGTAGTTGGCCATAGCTCAAGTTAGCTCAAGTAAGCTCACTATAACTCACAGGAGTTGGTAGTAGCTAGACTTCAACTCATTCCAGATCAGAGTAGCTGGAACTAGCTCAACTTCAGCTCACTCTAGCTAGAAGTAGCTAGACATAGCTTAAGTTGAACTCACTCTAGCTAATAGTATGTAGACATGACTTGTATTAGCTTAACTCCAGCTCACAGGAGCTGGGAGTAGCTAACCTCAACTCCATCAGGGCCCATTCAAGATAGAAGTAGCTAGAGTCAGCTCACTCCAGCTAGAAGTAGCTGGACTTAGGTCGACGTCATCTCACTCTAATTATAAGTAGTTATAGTCAGCTGGAGTTTAGTTCATGCTAGCTAGAAGTAGCTAACACTAGCTCGTATTAGTTAAAAGTAGATAACCCCAGCTCAAGTAGGCATTTGGAAGCTAACTTGAGCTCATGTGAGCTAGTAGTGAAGTAGAAGAGTGTTTAAGCTCAATGTGAGCTTAGT
>JBBYHH010450947.1:0-11423 GCA_038382905.1 Daphne laureola
TCTTCTTCTGGCTTGAACTCACAACTACTATTAGTTGTAGTGAGTAGGAATACTAACTCATGAAGTTCTTAGTACGCCAGAGAATTCCAACAGTATCGACATAGGAAGGCGGTGAATCGAGGGATGAGGGTGACTCGACCTCAAGACAAGAAGGATCGATGGGAGGTGATAGATCAATAATGACGACAATGTAGGGATTGACCAAATGTTCTCTCAGTTTGGTGGTTTATTAACAAAGAAAACCTGTGAGGAAGTCCGGTATTAGGGTTGTGACCCAAAATCTGGCAGTCGGATAGCTGGATTTGGAGTCACAACTCCCAAGATCTTTACTACTAAAATGAGTTAAGCTTTGGAATAGATAGGGAGAAAACTTGGGAAAATCTGATAACTAAAGTAGATTTCAGAGTCCTTAATACATATTTAAGGTTTTAAAGTAAGTGTGTTTAAAATAATAGAAAACGAGTATAAAACAAACACAAAGGCTAGAAAAGTCTAAGTCTTCGAGTCTCTCCACAGCTCTTCTCTTCAGTACCTGAGCTTTCCTTCTCGTATCTCCCTTTCAGATTTGAGATGTCATCAGGTTCCCTTCAAGTTGTATTAAGCAGAATGAGTAATAAGTTTAACAATTTCTAAGCTAACTAAGTAACTTATGAAGGAAGAAAAGAAATAGAAGGAAGGATTTGGGGTACTTACAGGAGTAGATAGCACTCCCGTGAGGAAAATGTAACTTCTTAACGGAGACTCAAGAGGGTCCTTGGTAAGATAGTGCCAAATGGGTCATTTCGTAAGAAGGAGTCCAAGTGAGTACTTTGGTAAGAACAGGGACGTTCCCCAATATGGCTTTGTCTTCTGTCTTGCTCCAACTCCAATTCTCAGGTTGGTTTCACAGCTCTGCTACTTTCTTACGCTCTGCACCCTTGTTAAACATATTAGTAATAAAAATAGGTTAGGTCCTAGGCGATGTTTCTAAGTGACCTTCACCTATGTTCATTTTAGTTGATTAACACAAAATGGTGCGGTAGCATGTTAAGGGTATACAACGAGAAAGGCATAACTATAACAATTCAAACAACAGGTCTGAGGGTGGTATGCATGGCAGAGACTGGAGGGTGTGAGTATTCCTGATTCCAGACATGTCTTTCTAATGTAGAGGTCATCCTGGATGGTGAAATGCATGAGGTGAATGTTCATACTATGTGGCAGCTCTAACTATAAACATTTCACCATAATCATGCTTTCACTAACAGAAACTATAACCACCAAGCCAGACACAAGCATACAATAACTCACTCAGAGCATCAGAAGATTAGGCAAGGAAATAACATGCTTATAATTCAAGTATGATCTAATGCCGATGAATTAGAATTGATACTAGTTGATGTTTATTATGCAAGTGATGTAAAAGATGTAGAAATTATGCATGAGCATGGAAAATAATGTATGGACGTGGTAATAGAGCTTGTGAGATGGCTTTCTCCGTATGGAGGCATAAAGCCACCATAAACAGCAAGAAGAACCTACCAGTAAACAAGAAGAGGCAACATGGATAATTGGTTGAGGTGTTCATAACCTCAGCCGCCAGAAAGGGTCTCAGACCCACAGAAGGTAAAACAATTCACATACATTCGTAATCCATGGTGAAATCTAGTTTCTAGAGTAATCTATTTAAGTTAAGAGATCTTACTTGTATTAGCATTTCACTTATTATATCTTACCATTAGCAAGTAGGGTGGAGGTAAACACTACAAGCAACAGTTTCCAACTATTGGCAATGGATCTCCTAGTTTAGGCTCCACTGCAAATCTTTAGTCCCGTGGCCTAAATTAATGAGAAGGGCTGAAAATCCCAATCATAATAGAAATAGAGAATGGGCCGAGAGTAGCAGCCTTCTAATCTTCAATGTCAGAAATCCAACTTCCTTCTTACCTTGAAAAAGAAGGCCGCCCTCCACAATTGACCCGTCAAAGAGTGCCCGCACGCGTCGCAGCCACTCTCTGTCTCTATGCGTTCCCGTTGTGTCGCAACGCAGAGGAAGAGGTAGCCTCCATCGTTCACGTCCTGCTCTTTCATCACCACGGTTGTCAAGGATGATGACCATGTCAACGCGCCGGTGGAGAGCTCTCTTGATGCTCCTCCTGAACTCCGATGTGGAAGAGTAAGGAAGAGGAAGAAGAAGTTGAAACGCGATCTAACCATCTTTTTTTTCTTCTCTTTTTTTTCCATATTTTAGCTCATTTTCTCTAATAAATTACAAACCCCTCTAACTTAATATGTATAGCCAAATAAACCCCACCTCATCATTAAATTTCTATATGAGTCATTTGACTAATTTCTAACTCTTATTATTTATGATTTAGTTATCTATTTATTCTTTCTTCTATTTTAAGTTGACTTACTAATTTCCTCTAACTTAGCATTTTAGTCATTCCTCTATTTTTAAACAAGTCTTCTAACTTTCTATTTTTACACTTTAGTCCTTTTTTTTCTCACTTTCTGTTGTGGCTTTGATGGCAGTCAGGGTAACAACAATCACCCCTCCTTATTTTAGGAATTTGTTCTCCCGAGAACAAATTCCTTGCAGTGGTATCTAGTAGTTATGAGAGTTTTATACGACACTTACCAGAGCTGAAGCTCTCCTGCAAAACAAACAAGAATTTCTATACGATACTATCTATACATTAATTTTAGTCTTGTCAGTCTTCGGAACACGACTCAGTTGTTTCAGTACCCCCAGGTAATTTAATCATTGGGTGTCAACCATAACTTGAGAAGACTAACAGACTCTCGACAATTAACTGACACTCGACAGACTCTGACTCTGACAGACTCACATCCTATGACTCCCAAAGACTCTCAAGCTCACACAGACAATAACTCTAAAGCACGTAAGACTCACCAGACCTATGCGATTGACACCTTCTAATTCAGTACCACATTTTCACTGGGTACTACTTCCCGTTAGCCCTAGTCATGCACCTCTAACTCATAGCTGCAACTTTGAATTAGCAGTTTGCCAATTGTCCAGTACCAAGTTACATCATAGTCAAGTAATCCAGTCTCAGTAGGGTTAATAGTAATGGGTAGTGGCTTTACCCCCGATTGCTCACAAAACCTAACCCGTTGTAACGGCTTAGGTACCTATGACTTGAAAAAAGTAAAGTAAAGTTCAGAATACATACCTTACTAAGAAGTTACCTTTTACTGACATCAGTAGTCTCAGAAGTGTCCACTGATATTCATTTCATTCTCTATGTTTTCATCATTTACTAAGTTGCTCGATCTTTTATGATCAACAATCTTTGTTCCTCAAAAATGACTTGGTACAATCGTACTCGGTCAAACACAAGACAAAATGTTAGTCTTCAACTCCTTGCAGAATTAGTAAGAATTGAACCTCATAGATAGTGGAAGTGTATTTACCTTTTCATCCTCCAAAGTAACAAGCTAACCTTTACCTTTTACCACAAGTAACTATAGACTCTACTAGAAGAAAGTTTTGAAAACTCTTTTGAAAACTTTCAAAAGTTTGCACACTTACTAAAACCTTAGGCTCTGATACCAACTGTTGTAACCCCAAATCTGGCAAGTCGATTAACTGGATTTGGAATCATAACTCCCAAGATCTTCATCGTTAAAACAAGTTAGGTTTGGAAATGAAAAGATAAAACTTAGGAAAATGTGATAACTAAATCAGAGTTCCAGAGTCCTTAATATAGATTTAAAGTTTTAAGTAAGTGTGTTTAAAGAAAGAAAAGGAAAAGAAAGGAAAGCTAGTACAAAACCATTTATAAGTCTAGTAGAGTCTAAGTCTTCAAATCTCTCCGCAGCTCCTTTCTCTAGACTCCGAGCCTTCCTTCATGATTCTTCCTTCCAGTCTTAAAGATCACCAGGTTCCTTGCAAGTTATATATAAGGGAATGAGAACAATGCAATAATTTATAAATTAACCACTATTAGAAAAAACATCAAAACCAACTGCCAGTACCAACGGGCCAACGCGTTGTTAACTGCATAAACCAACTGGCTTACCCATTGGAACATGACCGTTGGTATTTGTATCATTGGTATGGTGCTTACCAACGGGCTGACATGTTGGTTAATTTTTTTCAACCAACGAGCTGACACTTTGGAACTGAAATCTGGTGACCGGAATAATGAAACCAATGAGTGAGCCCATTGGTATAGCTTTACCAACAGGTTCGCCCGTTGGCACTAATACTAACAGGTCTCCCCGTTGGTACTAATACCAACAGGTTAGCCCGTTGGTACTAATACCAATTGGCCAACATGTAGGTATATGTACCAACAAGTTTGCTCGTTGGTGTTGTTACCAATAGGTTTACCCGTTGGTACTGTAAATACCAATAGATCCACTCATTGATATTTGTTTACCAACAGGTTGACCCGTTGGTGTTTGTGAATAAATCATGTTGCCAATGGGTTTCCTGCTGGTATGTCATTTTTTTTGCAGAAATTATTTTTTATTCATATACACTACTTAAACCTGTATTCACAAATTTAAATTCATTCAACACAAGAATTACTACTGAAACATTCAATAATACCACAATATAATTTAAAACACAGAACATACAAACTAATAACTACATAACATATCCTACATAGAAAGTGTTTAAACAACCGATCTACAAAATGGTTCGAACCTATTTAAAGAAATTCCTAACTGAAGTTAGTTGTCTGATCGTGATTTTGAATCTGAAGATGACAGTGAATCAATAGGCTCCAATCCATAATGCTCAAACATATCAAGATCAAACTCATCAACAGGCGGTCGAGAAGAAATTTTGCCCGGACCACTAAACTTTGATCTCTTCATTAATGATTTCAGCAACCTGTTCTGGATACTCCTGATTTAGCTAATTTCCTTTTTATTCTTCTTTTGTTTAGCTTTGTTTTTTGCCTTCTCACGTTCCATCTTCTATGTTATATTTTTCATATCCTCTCTCATTTAGATCACATCCGAAGACTCTTGAGTAGGATAATAACTATAAGATTGACGTTTGAGAATCATCACAGCCATAGATGCTAACCCCGACAATCTTCCATGATTTCTCCCTCAATCCGTCTGAAGAAATGTTGCTTCCTCATCAAACGGTGCATCAGTCTCGGATATCATTGAATATGATTCGTGTCGACTTTCAATGATTTCTTGAAATTTTATAAGCACATGATTAACAATATGCAGTTTCAATTCATAATATTATTCCTAAATTTTGATTTTCATAAAATTTCTTACAATAACTGATCTAATTTTTTGAGAGGGAATCGATCCATCTTTCCCTGTGTTGACGGTCATGTAAAGCTTATATAGTCCATACTTTTGATGTTCTACATCTTTTTCATACTGTTATACAATAAACATAAATGAGCAAAGTGTGCAATATGTAAGGATTGTCTAAGAAAAACAATTATAACATATGAAATATAAAACCACGTGCAACAAGTATGTATATATATAACACATGATAATTATGAATGAAAAATATATGAAAGTCACAGGTTGCATCGATAATGTTTTAAAGTCATATACAAATAAATTAACTAGCAGTCATCTTCTGAATCATCTTTTTCAGATAGCTCCTTGAAGCTTTCATATTGAGTAGATGATGTTAGAACATCGATATCAAATGACCCTTCTGAACTTAAGTTATCCCATTGTTGATCCTCTTCATCCATTTCCATATCAATGTCATGAATAATATCTCTATTTGTTTGATCCCCTAAACTTGTGATTGGATCATCTAAGATGATATTTTCATGGAGAATCCCTTAAGTTCTCGTCACAAGGTCTTAGCTCTCTTATTCTCTTTCATAGTTGTAGTCCATCTACTAAACATTCATCTCAATGCTTTAACCAATAACCAATAATACTGACCTTTCTTTTCTAACAGTTATAGCATCAAAAATACCCCTTCATAAATGTATGGTAAGTTTCGGCTCTCACGCTGTTACACCCACCCCGAAAGTACTACTCATTTTTGATGAAATTTTGCCAGAATTTAATTATGTGAATTTCTCGGGGCTTGGGAATTTATGTAAAGGTGATGATGGGAGTGAATTTAATGTCTCGAGGAGCTATTTGGAGGTTAAGATTCGAAATTCTATGCAGGTACAACATTTTAGGAGTCCCTGGGCATTTTTCCAAAAATTAAATTCGGAGGGCAAAATAGTCAACATTGGAAAAAAGTTGGAAAAATCACATGTTGGGCTTGGGCTTGGTGGGCCGGAGGTTTTGAGAAGAAATTGGGCTTGGATGTTGTTGGTCTTAAGTTGGTAGGAAAGGATTTATGGAATAAAAGAAAGGAAATAAGGAAGAATAGAATGGTAATGATTTTGGACAACTTCTTGGTTTACCTAGTGTCACTCATCCAATGGTGAAAATCTATAAGGAAATCTCATCCAAGGGTCCATCTTGAAGATCGATAGATAATGTAAGAACATTATCTTTTGGTAAATGAAAAGAATGAAAAGAAATGAAATGGAATTATGAATTAGAATTCATAAAAGGCTTAAGACATTAGAAAGAAGAAAGAGAACATTTTCTTTCTTCTTTCTCATGAAGGCCGGCAATCTAGAAAGGGAGCTTCCAAAGAATTATCTTCATCTAATCTCTTCATCAAGCTTTAAGGAACAAGTTTCATGGAGGATTAAAGAGGTAAGGTTGGTTATTAAAGAAGTTATTCAAGTTCTAATGGATAGAACTTTGAAATTGATTCTTTCTCTTTGTTTCTGCTCAAAGCTGAAAGTTGTTGGTGTTTCTTGGAGATATTCTTAAACTCATTTGTTCATATCATCAAGGTAATCTTATGTTTAAGTTATGAGATGATGATTACGTATATGATTGAAGAAAAAATCATGTATGTATGATTGGAGTTGGAAACATGCTTGTATATTGATTATGGAAGCATGATGAACATGTTTAATTCTTGGATGTGTGTCAAAAGCATGTTGGTTGTGTGTTGATGTTGTTGGCTGAAAGTTCATGAAGGAAATGCATGATGATTTTGGTTAAATCTTTGTTGAAGAATGATGTTTATATGTGGTTTATGATGGATTAAGGTTGTTGATTGATTTGGAAAATCATTTTTGGAAAGAATGAAAAGAAACTGAAAGTTGAGGCTCTTTTCATGTTGCTGGCCGAAACTTGGAGGATGTTTTTTGGGAATTTTTGGTCATTAATTTATGGATTAAATGAAGTTTAAGTGAAGGAAAGAAAGGTTAAGGGCTAAAGTAGCAATTTTGATGAAGTTTGGGTAAGAAATGGTAAATGGCTGAAAGTTTGGTGTAAAACCGAAAACTTTTGATGTTTTTGGTTAATTTGGTGTTTAATGGATTAAGTGTCATTTTGTGAAGTTAATTGGTGTTTTGGTTAAGGAAATAAAGCTTAAGGATAAAAGGTGACACTTTTAAGAAGTTTGGGAAAAAGTTGTTGCAAAACCGAAACTTTGGATGGGTTTTGGTTAAATTGGTACTTTGGTGGAAAAGTGTCATTTTATGGTTTTAAATGGAAGGTTAAGAAAGGAAATAAAGTTTAAGTATGAAAAATGACACTTTTGAAAAGTTTAGGATGGTTTTGGAAGAAGGCCGAAAATTCGGCCTTGAAAATGAAATTTCAGAAAATCAGCGCATTAAATGGGAATAAATTGATTAAGTTGAAACTTTTGTCAAAAATGGAATTTTTGCAATTTTATTAAAAGTTGTGGGCTAAATTTCACTTAAGGTGAAAGCTAAGGATGTTTAGTGCAATTTTGGTAAAGGTTAAAACGAAAGTTCACTAGAAAAGTGAAAAAGGTAAAAAGTAAGGGAAGAATGTTTGGGAAAATTTGGTATTATGTGAAAGTTATGGGCCAATTTGTAAGTTTCTAAAAAGGTTAGGAACTTCAGCTGTAATTATGAAGTTTAAGGTGAAAAGGTTACCTTTTATGATGAAGTATGATATAGTTGACTTTTTAAGTAAAAAGCCAACTCTCTATGATTAACGGAAAATGTGAACTTTTGTATAAAATTCAAGGAATAAAGGAATAAAAGTATGTTAAGTATGGAATTTTAGTTATAAACTAACATTCAACATGTTATGTTTTGGATAATCGGGATAGGTTCTGACGTTGCGGGATTTCTTTACGGGAGTATCACGGGCACGTCAGAGTTGGTTATTCCACGTAACGGGATTAACTTTCTTAATATGCATTATTGATTTTTCTTATGCATATTAGGCTAGTTAATGGATAGTACTCGGATCGAGGGTGGGGCCCAATGACTCCCAGGGGATGGTACTAGTTACACGGTAAGATTAGTAGTATGCAGGTACTATGTATGCTGGCTGCACTAACATTTTATGTTATGAGCTATGTTCTTCCCCTCGCCTGTATCATTTTGATCAGGTTGTTACTTACAACAGTTATGTTATGAGGGGAACCTAGGCCCCTTCACTGGATCCAAGCATATGTATGTGTCGGTTATGGTTGTGACTGTCGGCTATTAGCATCTATGTATATGCATATGTTCCGAGTTGGTTGCGGCCACCGGCATATGACCCGATTACGGTTTCGGCCACTAGAGTTTTGTTGTTAAGTATTAGCTGAGCCATGATGATGATCATGATGATGCCGCCAGATGCTATGATGCTCCTTCGGGACACATGTTATATGCTAGCATTTTATGCAGGTTCCGCATATTTATCTGTTATTCTTACCGACCCTTACTGAGTACCTTTCGAGGACTCATCCCCTATATTATTCTTTTCAGGAGATCATGGGCAGCAGCCAGCGGAGTAGACCGCCTGGTTAGCAATACTTTTGATATCAGTGGTAGCTTGCGGTGTGTTGCCGGGGATCTGGTCGACCGACCCCGCAGGTAAGTAAGCATATGGTTTCGGTAGTAAAGGCTCTGAAGAACGTATATGCATGCATACATCGGATGACTGTATTATTTTGGTATACTTGAGAACTGCCTACCCAACCGAGCGGGTGGTAGTTCTGATCTGATGTATTTGGTTAATTAATCTAGTAAACGTGCGATATTCTGTGAAAACCACTAACGTGTTTTTGGGTCCAGGTTTAGGCATTAAGATAACTAGAATGCATTAAACCTAAGTAACGCGTTAAAAATAATAAGTTTGGAAAAGTTTAAAAATGGTCAGGTTTTTGGGTCCCACAATCGAAGAGAAGTTCAGTTCTGCTATCATCGTCGCGTCCCGGTAACGTTTATGACGCTTCCGCATAAGATGCACATGCCGGCTGGGGTGGGGTGGTGACAATTTGGTATCAGAGCAGGTTGCCTAGGTTAGTACTAGGTATGGTTAGACTTCCAACCGGGTTTCAACCTATCCACCTATTATTCTAGGGTAATTTGAACTAAAAGCATAGCTAATTTTTACTAGGATTATCTTAGAACCATACATAGGGTCATTAAGGTTGGTTAGTTTATACTATACCTGGCATAATCTATGGTATTAAAAATGTTGGTTAAAAGAGATATCACGCTAAAATGTTCATAAAAGGTATGAACTAAAGTAAATAAAGGATAAGTAAGGTTGCATAATGGAATAATGCACATTAATAATGTACATCATGACATTGCATGCACACTACAGAGCCATTAGGAAACCGCTGATTGTTTTTAGATGAAAGTTAACCTTTTTGCCATACCATGTTGAAAATTACAGAGTATGGTAAATATCTGTAAGGAAAGCATAGGATAACCACAGATGTACATTAATCCGCTAGTTTAGAATGATTAAGGGACTGGTTCAAGGGCATGGCCACCGAGCTGACGGATAAGGATATGAAAGTTACCATGTTAAAGGAACCATCGGTTCAGGTTTTCTTTGGACGATAAGGGTAGGATGAAAGGATACACCCTCATGAGCGGAGGGTGCGGTCGGAGATTAGATTCAACCGAACAGCATGAGACAACGCGAGACAGTCATTGAGGTAATGAAGATTGATGACCTGATTGGTGTCATCAAGTATAAAGGACAAGGCCCTGTGTCACCGATTGATTCCAGGTGGTTTATATGAGAAGCCTGATCAACTTTTTATATAAAGTACCTTGGGACGACTGGTGAGACGTGTTTCATTGATCGGTTTTGGGATAGTTCTGTGAGGGTTCTGATTAACTTCTCATTAGAACTACCCTGGAATCGAAAAGTGGGACTGCATGCAATTAACTCAAGTACAAAATTAAAGGAAATATATAGTTAAGTTTTACCCTCATGACCCCAGGATGGCGGGATAGGTTTTTGATAATGGGAAACAAGGAACGAGGAAAGGTATCGGTAAATCCGGTGGATCAAGCTTGAATGACAAGGATAATTTTGATGATGGGTTGGAGAGTATGGCCACAAAATTGGCACATTCGGATACGTGTACTGCCACATTCAATAGTTTTAATAACTATCGGTCTAAATTCATTCTAAATAATGTGGAGTATACAACTTGTGAATTTTGAAGTGTAAGTACGAAGAAAGCAATTTTCTAAAATTACAGTTTTTTGGGTCATCTTGGCAGATTAAACTGTACCATTTGGCTTTGTCGAAAATCCTGAAAATTTGTGTGGTTGTTACTCTAGATGTATATTTTACCAAAACATTTTTGGATTGTGATTTGGACATCGATAGAATTTACTAGAAATGTTGGAGTGATAAGTGATCTGCTGGGAAGCAGGAAATTCGGCTACAACAGGTATATGTACGCAAAGGCGCAGAGACAACTGCAATAATGATACGAATAAATGGATGTAATGTTTTGGTGAGGAACACTTGCACTCGGCATTAGGGATTAGGGGTAGAACCTCCACTCCATCTGAAGGTATCTGGAAGGAAATGACTGGAACCAAGGACTAGACACAAAGCTATTTTCAGGAAAAACAATAGATTTTGGCAAATCTTGTACGAATAAATTGTACTAATTGGCATGGAAAAAAATTCTTAAACTATGTGGAGTTGTAGCCTCATGTGTCTAGTTTAATTAAAAATTTATGAAACTAAATTTTGACACATATGGAATTTACTACAAATGTTTGACTGACAGATGGTTTTTCTGAAACACTGCTATTGGGAGAAAAACTGAAACACCATAAGGTATGGTGATCAGGATGGACCAAACCTTCGTAAATGAACATTTTGTCAATGATATGAGTTTGTGATTGGTGTGTAAGGTTATGCAAAGGATCAATGAAGTGTCCAAAATTAGTTCAGAATACGTTATCAAGTACCAGTAGTCCTAGGACTCGGTACTGTCTGTGGTTGCTGTGTAGAAATACTAGCAATTTACTTGGGATGCAACAAGATGCACTCGGAGGATGGGACACCACTTAGGCTCTGTACGGTAGTTTAAACTACCACTCCTGCATAACAGACGGTGGTTCGAGTATGAAAAATTAGGAAATGAGTTGGCATAAAGA
>JBBYHH010451058.1:0-11423 GCA_038382905.1 Daphne laureola
GTCGAGTTCCAGACGCAGACCATCCAGATCGACGGCAACGAAGTCAAAGCTCAGATTTGGGACACCGCCGGCCAGGAACGCTTCCGCGCCGTCACTTCCGCTTATTACAGAGGCGCTGTCGGCGCTCTCATCGTCTACGATATCTCCCGCCGCACCACCTTCGACAGTATCGCTAGATGGCTCGACGAACTCAAAAGTTAGTAGTAATTAACTAATTCCTTCCTTCTTAATTTCCTCTTAATTAATTTCTACATTTTCTTTACTCTAGCTACTTTCTGTCTGATTTGGATCCAAATCCTGTATGCATTGTTTCCTTTTCAATTTGAATGCGTTTGATTGATGTTGTGTTTCTGAAATGAATATGATCCAGTGAAAATTATGGAACTGTTGTCTGATCTCTCTTCTGTTGGCTTTCTTATCACCTGATTTAGGTGTAGCATTAGTACTCTGATCTGATGATGCTATTGATAACAAACATTTCAGTCAGTAGCATGTCAATTTCCACTGTGTTTCTGATAGACCTATCTATTCTTACATATTGTGATTTCTTAGAGATCAAGCTAGCCAGAGAGACCTCTTATGTATGGTTGTAATCATGAAGTTTAATCTCATATGTTAATCTGCGAGCTGTACCGAAAGATGATGGATTGGTCATATCTTGTACAGGTCATTGTGATACAGCAGTTGCAAAGATGCTAGTTGGCAACAAATGTGACCTGGAAAATATTAGAAATGTCAGCACTGACGAAGGTAAAATCCTGGCTGAAGCTGAGGGGCTGTTCTTCATAGAGACATCTGCTTTAGATTCAACAAACGTGGAGAAGGCTTTCGAGATTGTGATTCGAGAAATTTACAACAATGTCAGCAGGAAGGTCCTGAATTCTGATTCTTACAAAGCTGAATTGACTGTTAACCGGGTAATGCTTGCAAAGAATGAATCGGATGGGCAGAAACAAAACAGAAATTATTGCTGTTCTGGGTGATCCAGTACTTAACCAGGGAAGGAGAGGAAAATGAAACAAAACATGTGTGTTGGAAGGGGTGTCAAGTTGGTTTTTGTTATCGGTTAATTTATTTGTTGCTTTTTTACCCCTGTTATAGATACTTTTTCATGAACTCACTGTTTTACTATAACAATACAAGATGGTTCGATTCCAATATAGTAGTAATTCATTCTTACTCAGGTTTTGGTAGGAAGATGCAGAAACTCCACTGAACTTTTCTTGAGCAATAGGAGTATATAGTTGCAGAAATCAAGCTATCCTTCACAATGAAGTTCTCTAGTTGCTGCAGAGACAGAAATAAGCAGCCTAGTTCAACTAGATACCCAATCCTTCCCCATTTCGAAGCCATTCGTTTGGTGACGATAGTCTTGGATGGTCTGCTCAATCTGAGCCTGTGTGTTCATCACAAACGGTCCATAGCGAACCACTGGCTCATTTAGTGGCTGACCTCCTATCAAGAGGAATCTCAATGGGTGAGAGGAGTTGTTCCAGACGCAGAGTCCGTCTCCTGGCCCCAAAAGTAGGACATGGTGATTTGAGACAGGTGAGGAGTTGTTAATGCCAAATACTCCTTCCCCTTCAATGATGTACACAAATGCATTCCATGTTTCTGGGATAGGTTGCCGCAACTGAGCCATCGGTTTCAGGTTGAAGTCGAGGTACATTATCGGAGTTTTGGTGTAAACAGGTGAGCAGACTCCCATGGATTCTCCAGCAAGAACCTTGACTTGGACTCCATCTTTTTCTGCCACTGTAATCTGGTCACGCTTAAACTCTCGAGATTTTGGCTCAATCCTGAACAACAACACAACAAGGACATCATCAATCTAGTAGCTATCACGGTATGAAACGGGAGATCTCTATGTGTACATCCTAGAGGAGCCTGAATCTGAGTATGTACATTTTGTGGGAAGAGGGAAGATTAACCCATAGCTGTAAGACTCTGTTTATGCCTTCTCCAGCGGGCATTTCTGAGTGAATTATGCCTCTCCCTGCTGTCACCCACTGCATCAGTGTTGTTTAGAGAAAAATGTCAGACGAACTGGAGTTACAAAAAGAAAGAAAGGGAGAGTAAGACAGAGAGCATTGCATTGTTCCCTACCTGAAGGTCACCAGCATGGAATGTGTTCTTGTTCCCATTAAAGTCCTGATGAGTGACTCCACCTTGGATTAAATAAGTAACCATCTCGAATCCTATATATGAAAGACAAGTTGTGGAGATGGGATGATCAAAAAAGCTTCAGTGAGAGGGACTGAGCAAGGAAGAAGAAGAAATAATGAAAACCTCTATGCGGATGATCCGGGAACCCAGCTGGAGGTGATACTGCAAATGTTAAACATGTTGAGGGAGAACAATGAAGAAGTAAATATATCAGTGGTTAACTATCCCCATTACTGCTGAATATGTACATATATATGTATATGGATTGAAGAAGTGCACCAGAGAAGTCGTCGAACAAGAGGAAAGGATCCAGAGACTTGAGTTCGTTCCTGCAAAGCCAAGGGCAGGCAGATTGATATGCAGAAGATAAAGAAGAAGAATATAGAAGTGCTCCGGTTAAGTGATTAAATCTCTAAGCATATAAGTGGAGGTTTCGAGTTCAGCTCTTGCTCCATTGCTGATGAAAAAAA
Source organism: Daphne laureola (assembly GCA_038382905.1). NCBI lineage: Eukaryota > Viridiplantae > Streptophyta > Magnoliopsida > Malvales > Thymelaeaceae > Daphne > Daphne laureola. The sequence goes on from JBBYHH010451058.1 coordinate 2,637, forward strand.
AAGAAGAATATGGAAGTGCTTAGGAGTAAAAGGTAGTAGTAATAGGTCTCCAGCCTCTAGCCTAGTGGTTAAGCTCTTTAAGGACATGATGTGCAGGTCATCCGCCCGACCCCTATGTATCAAAAAGAGGTACTAATGATAGTGTACCCGCCGATGGCTTTCCTGATGACAACGCCGTCGCCTTGAGGCTCGATTTTGGGGAGAACCTTGTTCACCACCAGCCTGGGGTTAATCATTTGTGACATGGGGATGTAACTTGTAAGTAGTTATGCTCTAACACTTTTGACACAGAGAGAGGTTGAATAGTTTCAGGCCATATGCATTTATACAACTGTTGTAGATGATTCTCAGCTCAAATTGCTCATGCACAACTTGATGTATGTACTGCTCCATATGATTGTCTCTATATATATTTATGGCAGTAATTAGTTGGGGCTTTCCTCAGTTGACCCTTCATAGTTCATACCAATAACCAATCTCATGCTCTTGTCATCATCCTTTTTTTTTTTTTTTTTTTTTTAATTACCATTTTTCTATTTAAGCAAACTCTTCAACATCAAGTTTACATTGTTTGCTTTCAAATTTGTTCCACACTGTAAAATTAATTACTTTTATGTTTTAAATGGAGTAATATTTTACTTTTATTTTCATGTTTAGAGTAGTAAGTTGCGAACAAAATAGGTTTCTCCATTGATATAGGGTGTGTTTCACGTTATAAAAAAACAACACAAAATTAATACTTTTTTAAATTTTAGAATAGAGATTTAAGAGAGAGAATTTAAAAAGATACTCTATCCGTCTCTGAAAGATTTATCCATTTATTTTGACAGTTTCATAGTATTTAATTTATGATTTATTTTCATGAATGTTTAAACATTAAAAATTAAATATTTCATATGTATATTATAATTTGAATTCCAAATTTTCTAAATATATTTTTTTTTAAAATTTTAAATTTTTTTATCTTTAATAAAATTTAAATCAAACATTAAATTTTAAAATAATAAAATTAAATTAATGAATCTTTTACATATGAAGGAAGTATTAATTTTATGTTAGAAATATATTAAAAATGGATGTAGAACCCACCATATAGAGGTTTGGCGGCGAGTGGTTCAATTCAAAGAAAGCGAGAAGGCGAAGTCAAAGTGAAACGACATATAAATACTCCTATATTTCCTTTCACAATTGTGTTGTGTGCAGTGCACTCCAATTTTGTCGGCAAACAAAACAGCAGCGTTCTGTTCCCATAGGCCATAGCTACGGCTGCGTCAACCCCACGATTGTTGACTTGCGAGTTTCCCTGTTCTCTCGGTAGTCCATTTATTGGAAAAATACTTACCTAATTTATTATTAATTAATTAATTTAATTAATTAATTTAATTAATTAAAATATTAAAATATTATTTTTAATAAAAATGAACTTTTTAATTATTTACGATTACCGACATCACCGTTGACGCTGTTATCGTTAGATTTCTGTCGGATCGTTGTCGGACCTCTGCCGGATAACCACTAGAACTGTTGTTGTCGTCGTCGTCACCGTTGTTGGAACACCGCCAACGATGTTGGCGGAACCGCCACCGGAACCTCCACCGCCAGCACTACCATTAGTATTACCATCGTCGCTGCCACCACGGTTGCAAACTGTTTATGAAATAATACAAATATTTTTTTGTTAATTTATAATAATTAGATAGTGTCTGATGTGATATACAAAATTGTCTATTACAATAATCTTACTGTTTTCGTTAATTTACAATAATTACATAGGGTTTGAAGTGATATGCAAAAATGTCTATTAAATTATCAAATAATGTCTACACAAAAACAAAAAGTTTGAAACAAAAAAAATAGAAATTAATTTTCGTAGAAAATTATAAAAAACTAATATACAATATTTTTTCGTTCATTTATAATTAATTAGATTGTGTCTAAACTGATATGCAAAACTATCTACTACAAAAGTTTATACTGTTACCGAAACTGGTACGGGACCGCCGCCGCCAGAATCGTTGCCGGACCACTGCCGTTGTCGCTATCACCATTGTCGCTGAAACCGTCACCGACACCACCGTTGCTGGAACTGCCGCCGCCACCGTCATTGCTGTCGGTTCATTTTTGCTGACAATAAAAGTGTATACTAATTTATCAAACATTGTCTACTAATTTATCCAAAACGGTATACATCAAAGTATAACAATGTATACGCTCAAATTTTATAAAATTCACTAAACAATTTTTTTTCTAGACCGCTAAAAAAAATCAGAATCATAGAAGCATCCAAATTAAACTAAAATAATAGCATAAATAAAAGTAAATCACAACTAAATAAATAATAATCTATTGTGTCTACTAAACCTAACTAAAGTGTCTATAACCATGTTGTATACTGTCCAATTCACCAAATTGCAATATATTATGATGAGTTTTTTTAATAATTTGGTAGCAGATCACATCAAAAGCACTCAAATTAACCAAAATGAAAAGTAAAATGTTTGCACATGCTCTGAGCTACTCAGATCTTCCTAGATGGAGACTACCACAACTACAAATAGAACTTAGATACTCTCTAAACCAAAATGCAAACATAAATGAGACAAACAAAGGAGAATGTCTCATTTTATCACTAATGTTTGCCTTTTAGACCCAAATTACCACTACTTAAAAAAAAAAATCTTATTTTACCACCCTCCATAGTTTAATAGTCCAAGTTTACCACTGAAATGATTTATTGGTCCCATTTTACCATCATGTTAACATGTTATCACTATTCACCATTAACAATGTCACCGTCAGGCGGCGGCGCCGCCTGACCGCGACCACCAATGACGCTGAAACTCACCATTTGGGGTCTAGGGTCGTATATCGGGGCCTAGGTTTGTCGGATCCTGACCAAGGGCTGCCGATTTACGGCCTGGCCTCGCGATTCGTCGGTCTTGATTTGCGATTTGCCTGGCTTTGGTCATGATGCGTCGGTCTTAGGCCGCGATCCGGCAACCCTAGGCCGGGATTCAGTGACCCTAGGTCTCGATCTACGACCTGGTGTATTTTGTTTTTCCTCTTCCGAATTTTCCGACGGTGCTCCGGCGATGGTCAGCGGTGGTCCGGTGCAACTATAACGGCGATGACGAATTGAGACCCGAAACTATAACCGACGATTATAGTTTGGGTCCTTTTTTCAAAGTAGTGGTAATTTGGGTCCAAAACACAAATGTTAGTGGCGAAATGATACTTTCTCCCGGCAAACAATGAACCATTGACAACACTCAAGTTAACCAAAATGAGAAGCAAAATGTTTGCACATGCTCTCAGCTACTCAGACCTTCCTAGATGGAGACTACCACAACTAGAGTATATACTATCTATCATAGAGGTCTAAAGTGTACAAATAAAACTTAGATATTGTCTAAAACAAAATGCAAACATAAATGAGGCAAACAATGAACCATTGACAACACATGTAAAGTAGAATTGGTGTTTCAATTTCACCTGCAGGCTGGAGAACACGGTGGCTAGAGGTGTTCGTCTAGATCGACTCCAACATGTTCACTTCGTTCTCTCAATGACACTTGAACGATTTTGAACCTCTCGCCCTCCGATGTCGCGCAAGTGACGAAGATTGTATCAGAAACGAGCAGGCGCATGAAAAGGATAACGATTTCAGCCAGTAACATCGATTATTCTTTGCCGGATCTAGACATTAGATGTCGATCAACCATCGCGATTCATCAATTCTTCGCCAGATCCGGATCTGGACATTGGATCTCCGACCACCGGTGCTAGCGGCTCCTCAACCAAAATTTCTGACGGAGAAAGGCCGACCGACAAAAAACAGTAGAGTGAGAAAATCGAGCGGATCGGAAAAGTGAAACACGTCCAATCTGAGGGTCTGAAACTATGATTGAGCATTAAAGAAGAAGAACAATTAGGATGAATGAGATGGTGAACTGGATGTGGATGAAGAAGACGAAGATGATTTCTACTGATTGATAAATGATTATTACAGAAATGGTAGTATAGTAATTGAGTTAGTAGGTGGGAAATCACATATGTGGTAATTATCCCTTTAGAGGCCTCTTAATTATCACATACGCGAAAAAATACCTATTAAATATGCTATTAATTAATTTAACAAATTAAAGACTAAAATACAATTTTTAGACATTTTTTTTCTTTAAGCTCTTCTCAGATACTCCCTCCCTCCATTAATTGTATCATTTGACTTTGTTGTTTCAATGTTCGATGTTTGACTCAATTTTTAATAAAGATAAATAGTATAAAAAAATTAAGAAAAAATATATTTAGAAAATTTGGATATCAAACTATGATTCTCATATGAATTTTCTAGTTTTCGATATCTAAAACTACATGAAAATAGATCATAGATTAAATACAGTGAAACTGTCAAAACAAATTATACAATCTTTTAAGGACGGAGGGAGTATCAGAGAACGGATATGGTTCAAAATGTGGGTGATCAACAAATCTGGCTTAAAGCTCGAATGGGATTATCTACTGTAAATAAAGTACAGGTTAGCTATTTAGTCACTTAACTCATCCTAGTTTACCACCGTCTTCCCGGATCAACATACAACACATGTAGATTTATAACGGTTTCAAGCAAGAAATTTCTAACTTTGATAGTTTGTAAGATACCCTCATGAAATAATAATTCACACAGTTCATGCTTAATTAAGCTCAAAATTTCACAGGTGGAAACTTCATTTAAAGATTTGAACACAACTTCCTACCACTTATATGATCAAATATAAGTAAATCAACGAAGGTTCCGGATTAAAATTCAACTTACTGGAGCATTGGGTACCTAAAATGCAACCTAAATACTACATGCAACTTCTTTTTCAAGTTTTTTTTTATGCATTCTTAAACTAACAAGTAACACACAAGATATCAAAATCAGCACGCAAACAATCATTCCAACAATCCAATTCATAGAAACCATAATCAATCCCCCCAAAATCAAAATCTAAATTGTCCATAATCTTGGAAACGGTAAAAGAGAGAAAAGAATCGAATGTCATACCTGGGGGACCAAGTTAGGTCCTCATTCCATGTCCAAGAGGTTCCACTGGCATCAGTACCAATGGTGTTCAGATCTGATGAAAGGAGCTTCATACAAGGATAGAGCATATTTTTCTCTTCAGATTGATATATTGTAGGCAAAAAACGGAGACCTGTAGCAAAAAGTATGATCATTTGAAGTTTTACCCATCATTGGCTGCGAAAAATGACAGCGAAAGTCCCTGAAATCCGAAAAGACAAGTTTTCCGCAGTGAAATTCCGATTTTGACCGAGACCTTCCCGTGAACTTTCTCCCAGCTTAACCAAGTCTCAGTATTTTGATTATAACTTTGCGTTTTGACATCGGATTGAGTCGATTCAAAATCTAGTTTGTAGCTAAGAGATAGAGTTACAACTTATCTTCATAACCCAAGACTATAAGATGTCTTTAAGGGCTTAGAAATGGGCTTATACGAAATATGATCATGGTTCTGCTCCGCCTCTTCTACAGGTACCTCCAAAATTTATTCCATGAAAGTTCTCAGAGCTCAATCTTGATTTTACACCTGCATCCAGAGTTTAACATCATCATTAAAAAATAAATATTAGAAATCTAAAACTAACTAATATATATACTATTAATAGCTTGTTTTAACGTCCCTGGATCGACACTTTCATTAGTAGGACTCAAGTGACTCCCTCATGATGCTTCCATGTAGAACCGGTCCAATCATCAAAACTGTCCAACATCCACTTTTCTATATGCTCAAACTTGAATCCTTTGTACCTGCAAAACTCACAGGCCCTTTTCTCCATGACCAAGTTAGTAATCTTAAGGATAAGACTACCATAACAGAATATTTTATAAAGCAAGGAAAAGACATGAATCATTTCCAATTCAAACAACCACCATTTAAACCTAGAATAACCAAACAATAGAAGATGCTCCTTGTTTTTATCAAAACTCAAGTTCTTTGTTACACCCACCCCTTCGATACACGGCCCGGCGGGAAGCGGATGCGGGGTCGGTAAGGTGGCGGTGAACTAAATGATCATTTCTCTATTGTGCAGCCAATATGTGGGTTCAAACCACTTTTCAGGTCCCTGTTTATGAGATTCATCATAGCAAAGTTTCTGCTTTCCTTGTACCTGCATTTCATAATTCACAATAGCTACAGATATACTGAGCTCCGCTCAGACCAAATGCACCAGAAAAGAGTCTACCGTTTCACTACCGAGCAGGGGCTCCCCGATAATTAAACATGCAATAAAAAATTCCACAATGAATATCAACAATAACTCATTCCATTAGTATTCCGTTTAACACATCACCAAACATATCATTACATGAGAATTCTTAATCACATATCCAATTCTACATGTATGTATGCAAACTACACCTAAAGAGCCATCTTCCAATAGATAATACCACGCAATACCGGTAATCGGATCTGCAAGATCCCAATATTAGCACTTGATACTGCTGCTGTTGCTTAATACATGAAAAGAACATAAGAGTTAACCGTTAGTTGCATGTATACATATAGTGCTCGTCAGAAAAGTCCAAAAAATCCATCAACCCGTTATCATGACATATATCAGAAACATATACCCATTTCCCATATCTTTCATTTTTTGTTCACATTACTGACATACCTTTCCTTTTCTTAGTACATTCTGTATCTGCATTATAACCTTTATGCCATATTACACCATTACTCTCTATCGGGCTCACCCCACCCTTTCCCTTTTATCAATAATCATAACAATCAGAAGAAGCTAAGAATACCTTTATAGACAATCACAATAAGACCGAGCGAGATGCTCTGCGGTCCAACACTATAACCTCTTGAAAAGATAGTTATAATGAAAGGGGTGAGTTTCCGAGAGAATTCAGTAAGGTTTTAGGTAGAAATAAACATTTTCTTCATGATTTACCTGCAATGACAATGTCAGTATGACAGGATGCACTATACTAGTGCAATGTCCTACATAAAGCCATGATGCATATGAATGCGTACATGCAATGCACATTTTCCTTTCCATTCCATTAAATCCATTACGGCGGCCCTCTGTGGTTCTCTTTCATACCACGAGAGGTCAATACACTACAATGCTCATGGTACCAGCGAGGGCATATGACCCTTTAAAATCGCCCTCAATCAATCAATCAATCAATCACAATATCCATGTCGTAAATACAGAGGGTTCGGTGGTCATATTGACACACGGAACCACGACACATTATGTCGCAAGCAGTTAGTTCAGGTCACGTAGACTCACGAACCACGACACATTACATATAGAGGGTTCGTGATCGTGGAGACTCACAGAACCAATCCCATTACATCACAATAACCGTGTCACAAGTAGAGGGTTCGGTGGTCGCACAGACGCACAGAACCATGACACGTTGTGTTGCACCCATTAGGTTCAGGGTCACAGAGACGTATGAACCACAACACTTCGCTTACCGGTCGATGGGTTCAGTGGTCACAAAGACACACAGAACCATTGTGTTATCCATATACCTGCACACCTTTACCGCTACCATAGAACCAGTCATAGACCCCACCACCAGTCTAAGACTGATCTCAACCAACTGAAATGGCACTAAGCTTTACCTTAATACACATTTAAGAAGGTTGAACCATTACCTGGAAATAATAGCAATCCAATCATTATCCGTTCCTTTTCTGTGTACTACCGGTAATTGTCCTTGGTAGCCTTCATTAGGATGCTCCAGCAACCCACATTAACTCTGAGTAAACACATAAGCAATTCAGAATCAATATCTATCATTTCATATTTACCTTTTTCGACACTTAGACAATTTCCCATTTTCAGTCCATTTTCAGAAAAACCCCAAAATCCTCCAATCCTTAGCCATTCTACCCTCAAACCTTAACCACATTCAAATTCCATCCTTACCTGGCATTTCTCATCAATTAACCTTAACCTTTATTCATTAGAACATTTTGGCCATAATTCCCACAACGACCAATTCTTATCCAAACCCCCTATAATTTCATTTATAAGCATAATAACAATACTCAAGAACATCCATAACCAAACATCTCATTTTCCTTAACACATACCAAGTGTAAACAATGTTGTCCATTTGAACCCATTATTCCAAAGTCAAGAAAACCTTATCCAAATCCTTCATAACTTCATTTCCATGCTTAACGACCTATACTAAGCCCGTCCATGCATAAACATTGCAATTTTCCATCATTATTCATCATTTCCCATAATTGCTCAATTTCGGATTCAATCCATAATTCAATCATACGCTATGATTCACAAATCACTCTAGGTATTAAAGTTGCTTAAAAACATCATAGAAGCATAATTGAATCACCAAATCATCAGAATATAACACTTCAATCCTACACCAATTTCCATGAACATTGCCTTAGGTCCTTAATCTAGCAACAAATGGACACAAGTCCAAGTATTAATGTTGCTCCAAACACACCCAATAACACTAATTTACCCTCAATTCATCAATCCCCTAATCTTCGTTCATCAATACTCATAAACCCTAAAATTCACATCTCTTCCAATTCATACCAAATCAATGAAGTAGAACTTGTTTCTACATCATAATCAGCCCATAAACATTTTAATAACACAAAATCAAGCTTCTCTTTAAGAATCAATTTCGGATTCATATTTGGGCATTTCCAAAATCACCAAACCAAAGCTTGAATCAAAGAATACAAGTTGGAAATCATCTTACCTCGATGATTCTAACAT
>JBBYHH010451169.1:0-11423 GCA_038382905.1 Daphne laureola
CTGTTAGAGATATTTTATGTTGTAATTACAGTTCCCAATATGGGTCCAGTTTAGTGTTTGGTCTTCTAGTATTATTTCTCCGAACTCTCAGTCATTAGACTCTTAACAATGTTGTTATTATATGAAACGTGGCAGTGATTCAATCATTATATTATATTATATTGTACTTACAAGTTAGGAATATGATAATGTCTTCTTCTAGTCTCGAAATGCTAGAGTCACTAGTCTTGTGTTCATTTCTCAGATTAATCAGATTAATCCCAGTTGTTGAACGTACAATAGAATTGGAACAGTTATATCAATCATTATAGACAGTAATTAGTAATTATATACTTATGACTAATATAAAAGAGGTAGGATCCTTCACCGAGCCTCAACAACAAAACAATATTTATCAGTGCTTGAGCCCTCATCCTTCAGCCCTTCCTAACTTCTTCAACTAAACCCATTAATTAACAGTAACCTTCTACCATTCTTCAACAACAGTAATTCAATTGATGTTCTAACTTGCTAATTTAACATTAGGAATTTACAGCAATTTAACACATAAATCCTAGGTTAACCCAGTCTAGTTTGTGCCCATCCTCTCTGTTTCTGTTGTGCGTTGTGAAAATAGAGGAAGGAGAGACGAAGGATCAGTCCGCCAGCAGACTCGCCCATAGCCGTCGTTTCTCCGCCGCGTCGTGCCCATTGTCCACCTGCTCCCGTCGATTGCCCATCTCGCCTCCCAGCTCTCAGTTTGTCTCTGCCCAGACCCCTTACGTCCTACTTTAGATGTGAATTGGGTCCCAGTCCTAGCTCCGCCGGCGAGTCCCACCATCACCAGCCGGCTCACCTCGCTTCATCCTCCCTATCGCTCGCCCTTCCCCTTCCAGCCCCCAACGTCGCATCGTAGAAGAAAGAGGAACCAGAAGATCAGATCGGTCCCCCATCGCGTTGTCGGCGTTCTGTCGCAGCTCCTAGGCCGGCGATTGGTCCTCCGTCCTTCGCGTCTCCCAGCTCGCATCGCTCATCGGCCAAGGATGAGTCCAGAAGAAGAATGAATCCGATCAATTCCCCATCACCGGCAGCTCATCCCGATCAATCCTCCTGCGCGTCCGTGCCCTGTTTCCCCCACTCGCCTTCACCGTCACCTCCGCTGGATCTTCGCCCTGTCGTGAATCGCCTCCCTCTGTCTTCCTCTATGGTTTGCGAAGCTATCAGGATCCGAAGAATAGATCTCCAACCCAGCCTTGCCGCGTTGCCACCGGCGTTCACCACGAACGACCGGCTGAGTTCCGGCCTCACTCCTCGCCTCTGTCATCCGAGCTCCAACGTTGACCCCAGCAGAAAGAAGAAGTTGGAAGATCCCAGAAGAAACGAATGAATCGACCCCCCTTCTGATCCCCATTTTCTATTTTCTTTTATTATTAATATACATATTATATAATATAATAATTTAATCAGTCCTCCTATTTTCAGTGCAGTTGCAATTTAGCCCATCTTATCATTTTTCTTTCATTTCAGTCATTCTCTACTAATTTATCATTCTATCTTTCAATATTTACAAATAAGTCACCCACTAATTATTCTTCTCAGTTAAGTCACCCGATCTTTTATCAGTTATTTTCTTTCAATCTTAGTTTTAATTCGATAATATTTCCAAAATATTACCTCAGTTTTTTACTTATTTACACTTTAGTCCTTCCTCTTTTAAATCTCTTCAGTTGTGACACGGACGGAAGTCCGGGTCTCAACAATGACACCAAGAAATTTCTATCAAAGAAATTTGAAATGAAAGATCTTGGTGATGTTTCTTTTGTGTTAGGTATACAAATATACCGAGATCATTCTCGGGGTACTCTGGGCCTATCACAAAAGAGTTATATTGAGAAAGTACTTAAAAGGTTTGGCATGCAGGATTGTAAATCGGGAGACACCCTTATGGCTAAAGGAGATAAGTTTAGTCTCAATCAGTGCCCCAAGAATGATTATGAGGCTAAAGAAATACAAACCATTCCTTATGTCTCGGTTATAGGAAGTTTGATGTATGCTCAGGTTTGTACGCGACCAGATATTGCGTACATTGTTGGGATGCTAGCCAGATATTTGAGTAATCCTGGACTGGATCATTGGAAAGCAGCCAAACGGGTTTTGCGGTACTTGCAAATAACAAAGGATTACATGCTCCCATACATGAGATCGGATCAGATGGAGGTTGTTGGTTATTTTGATTCTGACTTTGCCGGATGCCAAGACAGTCGAAAATCCACATCAGGCTATATCTACTTGCTTGCTGGTAGAGCGGTTTCTTGGAAAAGTGGCAAGCAGACACTCATGACTTCCTCCACCATGGCAGCAGAGTATATAACATGTCATGAGGCATCCAACCACGGCATATGGCTCTGAAATTTTGTCACTGGGCTGCGAATTGTGAATAGTATTGAAAACCACTTAAGTTATATATTTTGTGATAATAATTCGGCAGTCCAATATGCGAATAACAACTCGAGTTCATCAAAGTCAAAGCATGTTGACATCAAGTTTCGACTTGTCAAGGAAAGAATTCAGAGTGATCAGTTGTCTATTGAGCACATTGGGACAAACTCCATGATTGCGGATCCGCTCACTAAGGGATTGCCACCCAAGGTCTTTCATGGGCATGTTGCTCGTATGGGTGTAGTATCTCTTCAGGATATTCAGTTTTAGTGGGAGTTTGTAATTTTAGGTGCTCATTGTTCAGATATATTTAAGGTTATTTTATGGATTATTTTGGTTAGGTTTTACAGAAATAAAGTTTATAGTTGTATTCACTTTGAGTTTGATGAGATTGTTCTCAGTAAGGTTGGACCAGTTGAAAATAAACATGTTAAGATCACATTACATGTAATTTTCATGCTACGCATCCACACTTAATTCATATCATCTGATTATGTTGATACATGTGACCATTGATGGGTTTAGCTACGCTACAAATAGCGAAAACCGCTTTGATCCTTTGTGCTTTGATCCTTTATTGATATAGTCGGTGGACGGAATTGGCGAAGATAATTTTGACGATAGCTTTTTCTCAGAAGTACTCATAAGATTATAATGCATATTATAAAGCACACATATAGCCCAAGTGGGAGATTGTTAGAATTTTTTATATGGACTAATATGTGATATAATTTACGCATTATATTTGTTATCATAAGGTTTTGCCCAATTAAAAGTGATCTAATTAAGTTTGGGTTTGGGCCCTAAACATCTTAATAAAGATGTGGACAATTTTAATGTGTGGAGGCCAAAGTGTAATTTTTATTTTAATGATGGGTTGAAATAAAAATTACACAACTATATAAAGAGGCTATGGTCTCCAAACCATGTGTGTTAGGGTTTCTCATTCAGCCTTCTGCCTCCTCTGAGTCCCGTCGTTAGAAAAAGTAAGAAGAGGAACTTGCACATACTGATTTGAAAGATCATCGAGCCACATCAATCCTGCTCCGTTCTTCCACTATGGATCCAGATATATTTTCTGGATCTATTTTAGAATTTAATCTTGATGATTTAACATGAATAATTCTTGGATTTTATGGATTAGTTATTTGTTAATTAATCCCAACAAATAATTCTCCAAGAACGAAGGCCGAAGAAAGATACTCAAGCTAACTGTCTTCAAGCATCAAAGAATACCGAATTTTATTGACATCCAATGTGCGTTCAATAACATCAGAATCCAACTTTATATCTGAAAAATAACAGAACCATAAATGGATCACCATGGATATGTGATTTCCAGCAATCAAGATAATAAAAAACGAGTTCTATTAAACTATGAACATAACAAACCACACTAACCACATAAAAAATGATAGTCTAAAAGCAAAACAGTCGCATTTAATCCACCCCCTTTCTCTGTTTGTGATTTAGATAAGCAAAAATGAGCTCTACAAGATGAATGATTATGTTGAGGCTGGCAACTTGATAAATTGAAGTTATCAGAATGACCATTTCTAATTTCGGTGAGCTGATGAACCTGAGAGAGACTCTGACTTAACATTCCAAATCTACACTGCATAAGGGTAAGGTTCTAGCGTTCTAATTAATTACTTACATGCTAAATGAGAAGGCTGATGCAAGTTCCACTGTATCAACGATGGCTGAATCTCTTTTCTCATCCGCACCAGCTAAGAATCAATATCTGACATGAAAAGGAGGAGAAAAAAATAAGCAAATCAGAATGATGTGATTATCCAAGGAAAGGCACTATATGATGAAACAAAGAAATCATACAAACAAAATGCAAAGAAAACTTACCAGATGAACAGACAAGGCAGGCACAGACGATCTTGAAGAAATATTGGACTGGTAATTGATGGGGGCAATCTCAGAAGATCATCACCTCCAAAAAATGGCGTATCCCGCTTTAACCAGCGAACAAACAGTATTCTTTAATAAAAGGCGAAAGAATAGTCCGCTTTGTGTTCACCGCACAACTCCGTGCTTGAAGCCCTCTTTCAGCAGGTTTCTGTTTATTCGAGAGCTGACACTCGGGATATCATGAGGGTTCCTTGTGGGACTTTCAAAACCTTCTCCACACTGGTAAACTCTGCATCTAAAACTTCTGTGAAACCTAACAACAGTTCCATGATAAACATCAAAAGATGAAAAGGTTGTTAATGCTTCCATGGATTTGGCCTACAAGGCTACAAATCAGCATATTGATTCCTGTGTTGGTCGATTTATCGAACATTAAAACAGTTTTGTTTACCACTACAAATGAAATCCTTGACAAGGACATGATCTCTCAACCATGCAAGTTACCTTTCTGTAAGGCAACAAAGTGGGTCCATACCTAAAACAGCAGAACCATAAATGGATCACCACGGATTTTTTATTGCTAACACTCAAGATAAGCAAACAATGAGTTCTATAAAACTATGAACAAAACAAACCACACTAACCTCTTTCTTTGTTTGGGATTTAGCATGTGTGCAGCTCACTATCTGCAAGATAAGCAAACAATGATTTCTATAAAACTATGAACAAAACAAACCACACTAACCTCTTTCTTTGTTTGGGATTTAGCATGTGTGCAGCTCACTGTCTGCCACAAATGGCCACCACAAATAGTGAATAAACAACTTGATCGAATTGCAATGATACATGAGATTGGGACATGACTCAAGAGGCTCAAATTACTGAAAGAGAAAAAAAATACAATCCACCCTTCGTTCCTGTGCTTGAGTACTATTTCGAACAGAATCAATGGCCTAATAACCTGTTGTATGGATCTCTCGGGACTTCCACCATGTCTTTGCCTACCATATGAGAAAGGGTTGAGTAGTAACATGGAATGGAATATTAATCATGTTTGTTCATACCATTCTTTTTCTGTTTGAGTTCATATCAGGGCAGTGCAAACATGCAAGTCTATTTAATCAGTAATAAGATGAATGAGGTTAGCAACTTCATGAATTGATATTATCTCTAGTAGTTTTTGCGCATTTCTAAGTTTGGTGGGCTGATGAACCTAAGATAGGTCAATGTTAGCTATTACGCAATCATGTGCTATGCCAAATGATATAATCCTATTTTGTACTACCTCCATCCTAAAAATCCTAAAAAGAATATTACGTTTCGTTGTAAAACATATTATATGCAAATGATAAATTAATGTTTTTAGTTTTATAATATATTTTTATAGATTTCTTTTATCAATTTCTTCACAGTAAATATTTGAGTGAAACATAACATTCTTTTTGGGTCGGGTGTGTTTGACAACAACCTTTTAAAAATAACTTTTACGTTTTGAAAAGCTATCTACGAGTAACTTTTTACGATTAACTGTTTAATATTTAACCATTGAAATTAACTACAACTGTTTAATATTTGACCATTGAATTTTTTTCAAAAACACTACAGCTATTCCCAAACAGGATCTACAACACCACGTCGAAAGAAATCACCTGCAGCTTTTCATATGTTCAGGAAGCTTCAAGGCATCTTTTCTAATTAACTACTCATGCTGAAGTGTGAAGTCTAATGTTTTGCAAGTTTAACTGTATCAAGACAAAGAAGCCTTGATCTATTTTCTCAACAGCACAGCTAAGAATCACCATCTGGCATTAGCTGAAAACTTTAATCATAAATTTATTCAACTTTGCTTGGTGGGGTGCGCCAGGCCAATGCTTTAGTGCAACACAATGGAGAAATATGAGAGCCCTAGTATCAATCTACAAAGAAACCCTCCCCCTCAAAAAAATTAATTTAATCCACATATCAAATATTAAACTGATAAGAACAGATATTATATTTGATCTTGTTGTTCCGATTTTTTAGCACTCTCCAATGTTCAGGTTATGTAGTCCTCAATTGTGGGACTAACTGCAAGCCACAAAACCCAGCAGAAGGCTCCTTCTATTCATTTTACTTCTCCCTTCTTCTCAACTCAAAGATTTCCTTCCCCTTACACATATTAACAACAAATGGTATCCACTTTGAAGCAAGGATGCTAGTGGAACAAACAAGGATGAAGAACCATGCTAGATATCTCTCAACATTTTCTTCTCATACAGAAGAAACTGTTCCTGATTCAATTATATAGCAATATCTATTCATAAATTATAGCTTCATAAAAAATTAGACTCAATAATTGCAATCATTTTCTCAGTTCAGGATAGTATCTGAAACAATTCTTAAAGCCACTTTGAAGCAAGGGACGGATAAAATAATGATGTTGTCCCTAATCTAATACCATGAGTAACACCTGCACATTTAAGTCCTAACACATTCCCCTGCCTGGAATGGCAGAAAATCATGTTTCTAAAGCCATCAGTAGACAGAAACACCAGCAAATTTAATAGAAAAATAATTGTTTCTTTACTTTCGTACCTTAACAGGAACATCTTCTGGAAGACCAAGATGATTTAGAACATCAAGACCAGCTTGATACCAGTCAAAATCTACTTCACTTCCCAAATATAACTCAACTAATTGCAGCCTTGTCCACAGTGGAAATACTGTCCTACCCAAAAGAACAGTGGTAGCCTCAATTTTGCCTAAAGTAGTAGATGGAATGAAAATTGTGAAGGCAGATCTTCATTTTAAGTCTGACCAACTGATTTTCACGACCTTCTCCATACTAGGAGAGTGACATATTTTGGTCACCGGAGCAGTATTTGTAACAGGAAAGTGACAAACTTGACTCATCACCTTGCAAGAACCCCATTTCATTGACAACACAAATCTAGAATATTCAAGAAATTGATTCACAAGACTGGACATAATCTGATCACTTAAGGTATGCTTGTCTTGACATCAACCGTTATCACATTTGCCACCAGTCATGACTCATGAGGCTCACATCACCAACTAGTAAACTGACCTTTCTGTTGCTATGTTTAAGCACTGCTCCAAATAAAATCTCGGCATTTCCACCATGTTCTGGTCTACTATATGATCATACACTTCACAGAGTCCGAGTCCATCCGCTAACTTCTAGAATTTTCACAAAATAACGTTTACGATCAACTTATAACTTACATACCTACCATGAATGAATAGCACACTGTCAAGTATTGTAATAAGCTAATTGTCCTCCAAAAAGACATTGAGTAAAATAAAATATCAAACTGGTAATTGGCAGGAGGCATGCTAAAGTTCTTCTCTGTAAAACATTCAATGTTGCTCCATCTTGTAAAATATTCTCTATTACTCCATCTGTTCCTTCTTTGACTTGTCATGCAATTTAAGAAAATTATGGCTTTTATTTCTTTTTCACATAAAAAAAATTATAGAAGATAGTGGTCAATAGTAATGTTTCATTGAACTACTATATTTTAAGGAAAGACTACAGAAGATGGAGTATTAATCATGTTGGCTAAAAATATCATGGTGCATGGAACAATGCATATGCAACACTAAACTTAGCCTCCAACTCCAATAGATGTTTAAATGTTCATTTGTCTGCTCAAGGCATTGACTCGCTCATTCTGATAGATTTTAAACATTTTTTATTTATTTTGATTGACTGTTGAAGCAGAGAGATGGAACAGATGTTAATTACTGCCTCAGATGCAAGTGAATAACTCAGTCTCACTCAAGCAGCATTATATCTGCGCACAAAGCTACTGGCTTTATATTGGCCACTGAGTTCTACAGCAACAATCGGGTGTTGAATATAGTAACATCCAACTCCCAGTGTGATCACAAAGCTTCTATGCGTTCCAGTTAATGTGGGACATGCTAAATACGAAGTCTGATGTTTTCTAAGTAAAACTGAATTAAAGAAGGCCATCACAAAGACTAAGATTCCGACCTCAAAAAAGTATAAAGCTTATGAATCATCATAGTAAAGCTAAAATGTTGAGGCAATTCCCCCATCGTGGACTCCATTACTGTCTTGTTCCCCCTAAAGCATACAGAAGGCATACCGTTTCATAACTTTAAAAAAAAAAAAAAAAAAAAAGAAAAAAAAAAAAAGAAAAAAATTAAACAAATGCAATAGCTATCGAAAGGTTAAGGACATACCTGGACAAGAAGAATATCCCAGGAGGATACAACGAACAAGAAAAAAATTCAACTTGCAGTTTGATGGGGAGATCACTTAGGATCACACCCTCCAAAAATTGACGTATGCTGCTTCAAGCGACAAGCACACAGTATTCTTTACTAGAAGGCAAAAGAATAGTCCGCTCTGTGCTTATGGCACGGCTCCGTGTTGAGAAACATCTTCCAGGCTTGCTTTTATCTAAAGAGCTGACGCTAGTACATCATCCTCCAAAAATGTGAGACTTGGAAGAGTTTCTGCAGAACATTTTTCTCAAAGGTCTGATAACGCCAACTCCAGAATAAACTTTAGTCTAGAAGTTACAGATTCAAAGAGCAAAAAAAAAATATACTACATATATAGCAACGATTAGAAGATTGGTGACCTGTACAATGCAGTAAGTTTCCACATCTCGGATCTTGGTTCTTGTTGTTTCCCACTATCGCTTCCCATAGTTAGATACTAGAAAAAATAACATGAATCAAACAGCCTTGCTAAACATCATAAGATGGAAATTTGTTTCCCTCCAAGGCTAGACACCAGGATGATTAAGTTGGATTTTCAAAGCATCCACTACCAGCAATCAGTAGGAACTACTGAGTTCTTACTTCTTATGTGCCCTTTTTCTGGCATCTAGCAATCTTACTTACCTACTTTTGAAGGGAGAGAGAAAATTGAGTTTACACAGGAAAAAGGACAAGTAAAAACATAGACACAGAAACTCATCTTCTTGCACAGACACAAGAGGGGACATTGATCCAAGAGGAGAAATTTTCTGAAATCTCCCCAAATGATTATGATGCAAAAGTTGACATGGAAACACAAATGCATGAAATTTGTCATTTCTAATAAAGTCCTTGGAATCCAAAAAGCTACAGAGAAGAATTCAAATGAATTCAAGTAGGCTCCCTTCCATTACAGAAAATAATGAGGCATTACCAATGGAAAGCAAGACAGAGGCTAGTCTCCCTGACATTAAAAAAGGAAGAGCAAAGTTTTATAACTGAAAATTTTAGGGCTTTCCCCAAAAGGAGCCCTTCCAGAAATTCTCAAAGGCCAGGGTTAAGCCCAAGCCAATGAGAGGGTTTGGAAATAGTTTTCAACCAGCAATAGACGCGCCTCGTTTAGAACCTCATAAGCTGCGTTATTGCCCCAAGCGCAAAGATGAGTTATATATTTGCCTCCTTGGTTGCATTATCGATACGGGAGAACTCTTAACAAAAAAACTAACGTACCACACAACAAGCTGGTTGAAGTTCTTCCAGACATCCAATTCTCTACCTTCAATCAAGTTACACGAAGAGGTCATATTCTAAACCATAAACATGAAAGTACCAAATCCATTAAAAAACATAATAAAAATCTGTAATCCAGTAAGTCTAGAGATTCAAATTAAACAAGGCTTCAAAATAACTTGAGTTTACACCACAAAAATGGAAATTCAACTAAAGTTGAAGGGGTGCCTGCACAAATGGATAACACATTAGAGCCCCAGCAAGCTACCAAGAAACCCTTCCCTTAAAAAATTAATTTAATATCATATGAATCAATGATCCACATATCAGATATTTAATTTAATATCATATGATATTTAATTTAATATCATATAATATTTAATTTAATATCATATAATATTTAATTTAATATCATATGATATTTAATTTAATATCATATAATATTTAATTTAATATCATATGAAACAATGATCCACATATTAAACTGATAAAAACAAATACTACACTTCATCTTAACCAAAAGGCCGAGAAAAATATGGGTTGGAAAGAGCACATCGTGCTATATTTCTACCACCTTCTCAGCGTTTAGGAGCTATTGTCATCCTATGTGGGACTTAAGTCCAAGCCACACTTGCCACAAACCAAGCAAAAGTCTCCTTGTATTCATTTTTACTCCTTTTCCCTCCTTCCCTCTCCACTCAAACCAACATGCATACTCACGTTTTTTTATTCTCACTTTTTTCCATGTGTGTATGATATTGAGCATCTAAGTTAGCTCCAATAAGAAATCACACTAATCATCTTGCTTCCACTCTAATCTCAGCTATGTTGGGTTAGTGGCAGATTTGTAGTGCCAATTAACCTTCAAAGTTTGTTAATACTATAAGTGGTTGGTAATTACGCTCCCAAATGTTTTCAGGGTAGTCATGGTAATAGTTGCGAAAACAACATGAACTTAGTAAGATTGTCCATATATGGAAAAAAATACAAGATACAACACGGTACCATGAGAGCATGTTACTAGAGAAAGCATTTCCAGTAGATGATTGAGAATGATTATAGACTCTTCCATCAGAAGAAACATGTCATTTCTAATGCAGGCAAATTCTCCCTCAATGCAAAAAGGAAAAAAGAAAGGTCACCTCAAGGAAAAGAAGAAAGGAAGGGGAAAAAAACCTTCTTTATGGCAAATTTTCTGATGCTTTCACCCATCGCTCCTCACCTTCACCCCCCAAGCCAAACAATTCCAGAAGACTTCATCTTAATCTCATTTTTTAATTCTTGTACCTGAAAGCAGTTTTAACCGGTAAGTTCACTAAATCAAATCCTAAAACAGAAACATGAGGTTTGCTAGTAGGTCAGAATGCTGCCAGAAACCTAGACAATAGATTCTTTGCTTTGGGAGAAGAGGGGAGAGAGGTTCATATCAGTGGAAATTTCT
This sequence comes from Daphne laureola, assembly GCA_038382905.1. Lineage (NCBI taxonomy): Eukaryota > Viridiplantae > Streptophyta > Magnoliopsida > Malvales > Thymelaeaceae > Daphne > Daphne laureola. Next base: position 11,189 of record JBBYHH010451169.1, read on the forward strand.
AACTCCGAGAGCATCTTTTGTTTGGTACTTTGATTCTGTTTCCATTGAAGGATCTAGAAACTGTTGCAACAGCATCCTAGAATATGTCACAGTACAGAATGAAAGGCAATAGAAAGCAAAACGGGTAAAGAGAAGATCTGTTTTAAAATTGTTATGGTTATTTCTCATTCTCTAGTATCAACCAATTGAATGCAACATACCAATTCAGATGGTGTTGTCAGCTTTAGAACTTTCT
>JBBYHH010451280.1:0-19883 GCA_038382905.1 Daphne laureola
TCAATCCTCTTCCTTCCCTTGTGATTATTATTGGAGAGAGAGAAAAAGCACAAAATACTGACACGAGGAAGAGAGAGAGAATTGCGTGCGCTGCTTCTGCTTCTGCTACCCCCTCTGTAGAGAGAGAAACAGAAACAACCAACAGAGAAGAAAGATGATGATGAACAGAGAACAACAAAATCAAGCAAGTTGTTGTTGAGGAAGAACAGAACAGACAAACAAAACCAGTAGATTTGGGCGTTTTTTGCTTCTGATTCAGTTCGTTATCAATTCAATTGCTTTCCCTACTTCTCTCCTCAATAAAAGCCAACACCACTAATAGTTTTGCAGCAGCAGCAGCAGAATACCAGTAGATTTCAGAACAAAAAAAATCAGAAGAAGAAAGAAAGAAAAAGAAAGAAAGAAACAACCTTTCTTCTTCTTCACTCTCTCTCTCTCTCTCTTTCTCTCTCTCTCTTCTTCTTCCATTTTTTCTGATACAATATCTTCTGAGACCCCACCTTTCATCTTCTTCCTTCACTTTAACACCTGGGTTTCCATCAAAATCACATTTTTGTTGATTGAGAGATAGTAAACAAGAAGAAGAAGAAGAAGAAGAAGCAGTTGTGGCTACCAGTAGAAGACAGATTGCCTCATCAGACACAGGAGCCTTTGCAGATTGGGCGACGTCATCGTCGGCCGTAATACGCGCGGGTCCCGACGACCTCTCTTTGGGTTTCAATGCCGGGCCCACCACCGCTGCTCCTTCCGCCGCCGCCGGACCCACCACCACCGCCCATCATCAATGGCCTACGACGGCTCGCACCGCCATCAACTACGGCGGAATCCCCTCCGACCACATGGGCATGGTCGGTCTCCGGGATGTCTTCGTCGTCGCTCAGCCTCCCTCTTCCTACAACCACCACCACCAGATGGCTGACGCCGTCGGCGTCGGCGTCATCCCTCTCCTCACATCGGCGCCGTGTCTCGCGCCGCAAAGCGTCGACGACCCCGATTTGCTCAGCCGGAACAAGATCAATCTATGGCAGAACAGATCGACCTCCGGTAACGAGGGAAATGTCAATTCCTCCATAAATTTCGCTCAGACCGCCGGCGGCGGCGGTTCGAGCTCCAACGCAACCTGTCAAGATTGCGGGAACCAGGCGAAGAAAGATTGTAGCCATCGAAGATGCCGTACTTGCTGTAGAAGCCGAGGGTTTGATTGCACAACTCACGTGAAGAGCACGTGGGTTCCAGCCTCCCGGCGGCGTGAGCGTCAGCTGCTGACGGCCACCGGCGCCGGCTCTTCAACTTCCACCTCCGGCACAAAAAAGCCCCGCCTTGTCACTTCTCAGACAACCACCACTTCTCATACTTCAACATCCAACACCACTCCTCCTAGAAGCTTTGATACAAGCTCTAGTCACCAAGGTCAGTTTTTTTGTTTTCACCCTCTATGCTTGTTTTACACGTCTCAATTACATATTTTTAGTGCAAGTAGGCAAATTTCATTTCAAAGATGGTAACTTTAAGTGCAAGTAGCTAAGTTCCATATGAAAGATTGTAACTTTAAGTGCAAGCAGGTAAATTTCATTTGAAAGATTGTAACTTTTTTAGTTGTGATATGCAGATGCCGGATTAAAGGAGGGTTTGCCTGTGCAAGTCCAAGCTCCGGCAGTGTTCCGGTGCGTGAAGGTGACCGGACTGGAGGACGGAGAGGATGAGTATGTTTACCAGGCTGTTGCTAAGATTGGTGGACATGTATGGAAAGGGTTTCTCTATGATCAAGGACCTGACCGGAGAGATTCATTTCCAAACATCTCAGAATTGCATCTTGGTGGTGGCAGTGCTAGTGGTGGTGGTGGTGGCGGCCGGAATGTGGCCTCTTCATCCTCGCCGATGCTCGATCCGTCGGACGTTTACGCTGCCACGGGTGGTGGTTTGCTTGGAGGCTCCAGCTATGGTAATCCATTGAATTGATCAACTTAGTACTTTAATTCTCTAATTGATAGCTAATTCCTAGCCTACTTCCTACTGATTAATTAACTATAAATAAGGTGTTTTGTTTATGTTAATTTTATGTCATTAAGACCTTGTAACCTTGCTTAGCATATGTGCTTACTCTTTTGGGTTTCAAACTGTTAGTAGCTTCCCCCACTAGTGTCTTTTCAGTCCTCTCACTCCTATTTTGCTTCCATTTGGTATCATTATTTCTAGGATTATAGTACTACTAACGAGCTATAGGATTAATCATGATTGCAACATTGTAATAGTTACAAGACAAAAGTTGAAGGGCAAATATTTTCCATCATTCCTTGTACTAAAATATTTATTTTTATTTTTGTACTTAAATTTTCATTTTATCCATTATTAGATACTCTCACAAAATTTGCAAAATTTTGACTTTAACCATTGTGCTTCACTCAAATCTACAAGGAAGAATCTCTTAAAATAATTCTAAAAAAATATACTACTATGTCAATAAAATATGTCAAAATGTTGGGGGAAAAAAATCCTAGATTAATAAATGATGGAAAAGTAAATGAAGCTACTATTATGAGATGAAGGTGTATTATATCTTGCTACAACCAAGATTTGGTTATTGTGTATGTGTATGTGCATGTGCTGACCAATTTTCTCCATAGTTTTGTCCTATGCCTCTTTCTCTCTCTACAAATCCCTGTGATCACCAATCATGTGATTCATAGCTTAGGGATCTAACAGAAGCTCAGAGCAGCAGGTTTGCAGTTTGTGCTGGGGCTTGGTTTGGTTCATCCAAGAGCCAGAATTCCCATTCATTATTTTCGTGCTGCTTTAGACTTTGTGTCCAGAGAGTAGTTGTTATGTCACCATCATTGTTTTCCAAACAAGAAAATAAGCAACCCCCCCCACATGTCCTTTTCCACTCCTACCTTCCATGCCCATTTCTCCAACCAAATCCCACAATTCCATTTGATTATTAACTCTATCTATACTTTGCTTCTTTTGTCACCTTATTCTGTGGAATGTTTCCCACTTGCATTAGTTTCATCTTACACATATCTTTCTTTATTTAATCCTTGTATATGACCACCGGCCTGCAGCTTTTTCCGCTGTTTTCTGCTAATCTTGCTTGCAGGTTAAACTAATCTGCTTGTTTTGGCCTTTTTTGGCAATCTGAAACACGGTTTGATGTTCTTGGTTGGTTTTGTTGTTTGATGACGAGAAACATACTAATATAAGTAGTTTGATTAGTGGCCTGATTGTAAAGTCTTTCAGAAGAATATCGGTTCGGAGCTAATTTAGAGTTTGTTTCTTGGCATACTTGTGATAGTATTATATGCTTGTGTTCATACTAATGATGAACTTCTGTGCTACCAGAGGTTGATTGTTTTTTAATTGGTTTTTAGTACTATTAAAATATGAGTGTGTTATGCATCTGGTGCATGCATGTTTCCATCTCCCTTTTAGATGTCATGTGAATTGCATTAACATTGTTCCTTTCTGTTTTGCTCTTATGTATTGCTTTTTCCTCTGGTTTCTAAACTCTGCAGTTAGTAGGGCAAAAAGAAAAAAAAAATGTTACTAGAAAACAGACAGTTTATTTGTTAAATGAGAAAAATCCCACATGGTTAATTCATAAAAAGGGTTTAATCAAAATCCATTTTTTCGTTCATTTCTGATTGATTTTGAGTTGAATGTTTTAATTAAATTATTGGTGTTTTTTGTTCTTGGGTTGGTTTATCCAGGAATTAGTAGTGTGATTTTTCTTCTGTTTTGTTGCTAAATGAGGTCTGCGTTTTGCAGAAATTATATGGTTTGAGTTGTGACTATTTTTATAGACATTTGTTTTTTCATCATAAATACATAGTACTCCTATATGAACTTCTCCAGATAACGTCAGTATATAATATCCAAACTGTGTTGTTTTCCTTAATGTTCTTGTTTAGGGTCTCCCTGGAGATTTGTTAGGGTTTTGAATGCCTTACAGATTGCTGTCATTAGGTGAGATTTTGCTTGGTTGTTTGTTTTAGTGGTAATTAAAGTTATTATTTACATAAACTGAATTATTCATTTGGCTTAACAGTGTTAATGAAAAGTATTTAAAATTCATCGATCATGTTTAGAAATTAGATATCAAATTATCATTTTTGCTAAAATTTATAAATTTATATTTAAGAATGTTAGAAAAACAAAAAACAAAATGAAAATTAATTGTTTATAAAAAAAAATGGACATACTATAATTTCACGTTTTCCTGTCTGCCCAGAATTACGAATAAATAAATCCAAATTCACTTATCCAACATTTCCACTTTCGGCGTTCTGCCTGCCAATCTCTCTCTCCTATCATTCCCTTCGACTAAGTTTTGTGCATTAGAAAATTGTTATATGTCATCCTCATGTTTCTACCCTGAATTGTTGAGAAATCTACGGTAATAAAACAAAACAAAACAATAGTACATATAACAATATTTTAATTGATAGGTGTATAATTTTTTGACATTTTTAGAAGGTATGTTTTTTTTTTTATGTATTAATTTTTTTTGTATCATTATAATTATTACATTTATAGAGAGATAAAAAAAATATATATATTCTTAAGAAATGTCCCGAACATTTTTCATAATTTATTGTCAATTTGACCAAGGAAAACAATGTTCACGCTTTACCATTTTAAGGACTTTCCGATGTTAAGAAGCAAATACTCAGAGTATACAAGTAACTAAAACGGTGCACCTTGGTAAAAGAAGAAAGTGGTAAATGATCTTGAGTCATAAGATTAAAAAAGGGTCTTCGGCCTTTCATTTTTAAAAGGAAATTGGTTAATGGTAAGTTTATTTTCTTTTTATATCTCTCTTTATTTATATAATAATTGTAATGAAAATAAGATAAAGGAAAGATTTGATATATGAAAAAGAAATAAAAGTATTTTTAAGAAGTGTTCCGGAGATGTCTGTTAACAAGACTGTTTTTAAAAATGGGTTTAAATACTTTATACTCCTCGAGAAAAAAAAAAAAAAAAAAAAAGCTCAATTTCTTTCAAATTATTCAATACTATATTAATTTTGTCATCATTTTTTTGATATTGAAGATGAAAAAAATATATATGCAAATAGTAAATGAATATTTGTATTTTGTAATTTTTTTTTTTTTAATCTTCATAACATGTTTCAGAAAAATAAAATAAAATCTTTATAACAATAAGTTAGATAAAAAGTAATATAAAAAATTAAATAAAGCATATTTTTTGGGACGTAGCGGGTATAATGTTAAGAGTAAGTCGCATAAGAGTCCTAAATTGTAAAATAAAATGTGATAAATCAATAGACTTTAGTAGATAGTACTCTCTGCAAACTATAATTTCTAAAAACACTTCCCTTTCAGTTGTTCCAAAATTTATGATTTTTTTTTTTGTTTTTTTAATCTTTTATGTGTTGGTTTATCAAATTTACCATTATTGGTGCATTTTCTCACTGATTCAGCAAAAATATCAGAAAAGTACATCTTTCCTTTCATGCACCTCACACACTCTCTAACATCTCTAAGGTTTTTAGTAAAAAAAATTAGAATGGAAAACTAAAATAGTTTAAATAAGGGAAAAGTTTCAAAATTATCATTAACATTTATCGTTTGACATTTTTTTTTGTCACTTTTCGAAGAAAAAGATTAAGGAAGTTATAAATGAGTACCTATACGACACACTGCGTAGATTCTAGGCATAAAATGTAATAATAATTACATTTTATATCATTGTGCATTCATCTCACCGGTAATGGTTGTCGTGATATCCGGCGGAGCTTCCACGTTATCTCTATAGCTCCGAAATCACTATGAAGCACAACCAACAAGCAAACCATCATCAAAACATGTTACTGTGCATTCGGTGAAGCTTTTTATCCGTCTCGACGAAGCTTCTGTCGTGAATTTAAGATCTGTTTCTGAAAATCAAACTAAACAACATCATAATTTATCTACTATGAAACTCCAGAATCATCAAATTTACAAATAATGAAAAATTGAAATTTTTTTAACTTAACAATTCTGGAAAAAATAATGATGATCTGAGTAGGTCATGTTGATCTATTGTGTACTATATTTATAGGCAACAACTCAACAGATAAATGTTGATCGTAATAGGTAATCATGTTGATCTGTTTTTTTTTTCAATGATGATCAGAGTAGATAGTCATGTCAATCGGAGTAGGTAGACATGTCGATCTGAGTAGGTAGTCATATTGATATGTTTTTTTCAATTCTGATCGGAGTAGGTAGTCATGTCGATTAGAGTAGGTAGTAATGCTGATCTGCTTCGAGTCATGCCGATCGGAGTAGTTAGTCATGTCGATCTGAGTAGGTAGTCATGTTGATCTATTTTTTCCAATGCTGATCGGAGTAGGTTCTCATGTCGATCGGAGTAGATAGATGTTGATCTGTTTCGAGTCATGCCGATCGGAGTAGGTAGTCATGTTGATTTATTTTTTTCAATGTCGATCAGAGTAGATAGTCATGTCGATTGGAGTAGTTTGTCATGTTGATCTGAGTTAGATCAGCATATATAAATGATAGATCAACATACATTTAATGTTGATCACACACGACAATGATGCTGATCAGGTGTAAGGAGATACTGATCACTATACAAATCAAAATTTATTCTCGGGATATCAATCGAAATAAATTATCATGTTGATCGATATTTAATATTGACCGGTCAAGACAATAATGTCAATCATAAGACACGAGTGACAAACTTGTAAATAATCGAAATGCATGCTTATGTCGTTCGCATTTTAATCTAGATCATTATAAATTGTCTAGAATATTCCCTTATTCCGTGAAAAGAAGGTATATTTGTCTAATCATTGAGATTAAAGAATGCTTTTAACTTTGAGATAATAAAATAAAATAGACATATAAGTTAAACGTGAATTAAATATAACAATAAATATACTAATAATAATAATAATAATCATTATGTTATGGAATAGAAAGTTTTACTTGGAAAAACAATACATCCATATTGATAATGTTTATATTTTTTATTTTTAAATTGTAAAGATAATGTAGATTTTGCAAATTAGTATGAAAAAAGATTATCAAAAATGGAAGTTTTGCATTACTTTAGAACTTTCCAAAAAAAAGTGGTATATTACTTTTGTAACAGTCCTATTGGAGAAATAGCTGTTTCATTTAACTGTAATATTTTACATAATTTTTTAATAATTAAGATCAAAATAATTATAACTAATTTTAAAAAATTATTATTGATAGTTTTTTTTTTAAATGTAAACAATTATCTGAAAAAGTTATTGCCAACCACACACTAAATTATAGTAATAAATTAAAATCAATTTGATATCAAAATCCAACATTACAAAAGAATAGGAAGAGAATTGTCCGATGAGAAGAAAACAAATTGACAAAGGTGGGTAGGGCAACAACCCCCATTTCTTAGGGAACAAAATCTCTGTAGCCCAGAATACAATACAATCTCATGCTTCAAAATGTTGGTACCTTCAAACAACCAGCTACATTACATTACTTACTTTTCCTTTTCTTTTTCTTTTTTTTCCCTTGGATTTTGTGACGTTTAAATTGCTTGATAAAAGAGTTTCTTAAATGGGCTACGCGACAAAATCCCAAATAGAATATGTTTGATGTAACTTCAATTTAAATAATGGAGTGTACTGTATACCCCCTTCTTTTGTTCATTTATCAGATTTATTATTAAGGCAAAAAACATGAAGAAACCCCTCAACTTTCTAAAACAATTGTGTCATCAAACTTTCTCACTTGCCAATTAAACCAATTAAGCGACTGTGTTTGATTTCTGATGATTTTTCATGCAGAAGAACGACGTAGATTGAAGCTGGAAATTTAAATATAAAGGATCTATAAATGTCCAATTTATAAATAAATAAAAAAACATATTAAAAGAATATCTCTTGGAAAGTCAAAGCGCGGTTAGCTAGGGTAAGTGGAACGAGTAACGACGTGATATTCTCTTAACGTGTGTGAATTATTTTTACTTGAATACTTAGAGACACTTTAGGTTAACTTTCTGCTTAATCCGCACCATTTTTTTGTCTGAAATTTCATCAGAAATCAGACGCAATGACTAAATTGGTATAATTTTAAAAGTTTAGATGTTTAATCAACATGTTAGAAAGTTTGATAGCCGAATCGTGACAACTAGAAAAATTTAGGGTTTTTTTTTCATGCTTTTGGCTATTATGTATTAATGTAGTGTCTTGTGTACATTAGTGCCAACTTTGGTTGTTAAACTTGCACAAAAGTGAGGGGAAGCTTCAAAAGATTTTAATATTCATGATGGCATAAAGCAAGCATAAGGAATAGCAGCATCCCAGCAAAAGGTTCTGCCTTTTTCTTTCTGCTTTAATTCTTCCATAAAAGAAAAAAGAAGATTTTTTTTTTTTTTTTGGCAGCAGGTGAATGAACTAACTAATTATGGGCACTAAGATCCCATTGGACAGCCAATATTTGTTACCATTAGAAAATTTGTTCTCTATGGTCTGCCATATTGGAACTGTAAATTTTTAAACAATCACTTTTACATGGCCACCTTTAGTGCCTCTTAGTACGGTCTCATTTGCAAAACCTTTTTAAGGATGTGTTCTTCTAGTGATAATTTGGTATTAAAAAAAAAAATGTGATGTTTTCTACATTGATATCAAATATGTGAGGGAAAAAAAATGAAGAAATTATTGATTTAATTGGTTTTTATAGTTTTTTAATGGGAAAAAAAAACACCCTAATATTGATGCTAGGGACATTAGCATTGTGGACAGTTTTGTGGGCCTGTTTGATTCTACCATGTAATCAATTTTGTAGATTTATTTGATTTTAGGTCCATCAAAATATATATATAATAAATGTTTAATAAAAGTGTTCAAAGGATTATCCAATAAAAATGTTTAAAGAATTATCCAAAATGACTCGCCGTAACATTTTCTTACTTAGATTAAAGGTATTGGGCCTTTAAGCTCATGGGCCAAGATCGAACCAAGACCAATGGAGATGCTAAAATGGAGGACTAATGCCCTGTTTGGCATAGTAATAGCTGTTTTAAGTAACTGTAACGTTTTAGATAATTTTTTAATAGTTAAGATAAAAAAATTATAACTAAACGCTAAACTCTACCCGTAGATAAATTTTCAAAACACAAAAGCTACTTTTAAAAAACTGTTGTCAAACGGGATCTAAGTTTTTATTTCAAAAATTCCAAGAATTTTTATTAAGATTATAGAAAGTCTTTTACTAGGGAAAATTTACAGTGAGAAAAGAGAAGTTACCAATTTATTTGATTAGTCAGCTTAATCCATCTATTAATCAATCGAATTAGGCGGATTATGCAGAGACAAATTACAATTCATTCTTGAACTGAGTTAATTATATACTTAACTAATTCTTCATATTAGTGTTTATACCATAAATTAATCCACAATTACAACAATGCGTCTGTAGTTTGAACTTTCTTCAAAGAAAGCAAAGAAAGTAAAACCTGAAGAAGAAGATCTGCATTCTGCAGGTTGAAGTTTGAGCTTCAAGAAACAGCAACACCAGTAAGCTCCAATTGCACCATTGCAGCATTAATGGCATCAATAACATCTGTTTTACCATTACTAACAGCTTCATCAACCGGACTTCGCTCGTGGCTGCTCCAAATTAATACAGCAATTCACTCACTTTCAACTTTTATGAAAGATTTAAAGGAATTCAGGTAAATCAAATACTCACTTGTTCAAAATGCTTACGTCCGCTCCTGCTATAACCAACTGCTTAACCACCTGCAAAGAAACTAGTCTCGGAATCAAGGCAAAAGACACCGGAAAACATAAAACAAACTCGAAATTATGTCCGCGAAGAATGTTACCTCTAGATGCCCGTTAAGACAAGCCCAGTGAAGAGGAGTATTTCTATCAGCATTAGTAACTTTACGATCCTAAACATGCAGAGAAGCAAACATGATTCAGAAACCGGAGTCAATAAATGGAAACAGCAGCAAAAAGATGCGACTTAAGTTTCAATACGTTACAAAGAAAAAAGAAACTAAATTGATTGTGTACACTTTGTTATAACAGGATTTAAATTAAAGTTTCGTCCTTGCTGATGCTCTATGTTATGAAAAGTTAAATCACATGACTTCTTTAAGTATTTGAATATTGCACCAATTTATTGGCCAAAATAAGATGCTGGATGATGACTCCAACTAAATTGTTTACCATTGAACTTGAGAATTACAGTTCTCTATGAAACTGTAATTAATAACATACTATGGTCGGAGAGGAGCAATATGGTGCGCACAGACTTGTGTAAGGTATGCTCGGATAACATCACTCAGCTCTTGGAATATCAAGGATTATTTGTTTAATTGTGTTTGTGGAAAGGTCAACTCACCACTCCTTTAGTTATGAGATATTGCACAATATCAAGATGGCCATTAGCAGCAGCCATGTGAAGTGCTGCAAGGATAGAAAACAACCATGCTCAAGGTGAAACCATTGACAGACAGACCAGAAAATGTAATGTGGCTGCCAGAAAGAACAAGGAATAGCACATTCTTACGAGAGAGGAAAAAGATCACACAATCAAGCACAAAACCGACTCAAACAAGCTATGAGCAAGAGAAAAATACCAGATCCATGGTGAATGAATTTGTGTCAGAATCTAACAAAAGTGTTAAAAAAAAAAAAAATTCTCCTGTTTAACTATCATTATACATATGTCCAGTTTTCATGGAAAAGAAAATACCTATATCTATACAGGAGTTCAGATATCAGTAAAAACTGCAGATGTTTAGCATACAAATAAGAACAGCACCTCAGTACCTATAAGTATAATATGAAGTGCAATGGTTTAACATTGAAAAAAATGAATACCATCATCCTGCCATTATAGTAATGGGATATGCTGAACTGTTCATGTAATCAAAGAGGCTAATTCACAGCTTTGACTTTAAAGTGATAAATCACTTATTATAAGAAGAGGTTAAGAATGAGATGATTTCTAACCAGTGCGTCCTTCGGAGTCCTTTGAATCAAGAGACACACCAGCTGCTTCTATGCCTTGAAGGTCATCCAAGTCATCATATCTAGCAGCCTGCCAAGTACAAATTTTGTTGAGCATCCAATTTATTTGGCTCATCAGTGTTTTGAAATTGCACAAATATTAGGGTTTTCTTCTTCTTCAAACAGAATTAAAGCCACTCATACTAAGTTGAGAAAATTAAGCAAAGAACTTGTACTTACACATTGAAAGCAAAAAATTAGCTTAAACTAACCTATGACACAATGTCTTGATACAAAGGCATTACTACTTCTCAGTTGCACCCTTCAGCTCTCGCTCTCGTACCAAATAATTCAAGCACAAACAAAAGCTAAAAACCAAACTAGAAATGCTATGCTTATGTTTGCCAGAACATAACTGCTATAAGAGTTACAAGATCAACATGAGATTAGAAACACAACCCATCTAGCTCATGAAGTATTTCCTAAAAGCCATTCATGAACCTGGAAGGGCTTGAATCCACAAAGAACACAGAGACAGCATTCAAACTCATATGTTAAACAAACTGTTTGAAACCAGTTTTCAGTAAGCCCTTTACAAAGGGTGAGCAACAAAATTTCCCATTCTACAGAGGTTCACAAGAAGATCAAAAACCAAAAACCAAAACACAAAACGAAGAACAGAAGCTCAAACCTCAAGCAAAGAGTCCACCAACTCCATGGTTGTATCAGTTGAGTTGGGCTCCGATGGGTTAAACTCCAACCCCATAGTGGCACACCGTTGGCTGAAAAGAAATTTACAGAAAGATTTCTAATAAAAGTGGACATCAATCCTAACAAAAAAAAAAAAAAACAGAAACAGCAGCAGCAACAATTTGAAAGAGAAATAGAGGTTGAGAGTTGAGACGATTACCTAATAGACACCGTCGAAAGAGGTGAAATTATTCAGAGCCGCCGCTGACGTCGCCGGAACAGGCGAGGTTTAGTACTCCGTCGGAGCTTGAGTTTCCACCGGCGAAATGGAAATCGAAGAGAGAGAGAATAAAACGTCGGAAAAGAAAGCGAAAATAGTTGGGCCTATTAAAGCCCAGTAAACAGAATTTAATGGGCTTTCGTTTTGGGCCTTTGGGCCGAAATTTAACTTTCCCAGGTCCAGATTCGAAGGAATATTCCTCTCCGGCATCTTCCTCGCACCGCCGCAGACGAATATGAAAGAAGCTAAAAATACGATATTTTCTTGATTTATGACAAAATTAAGATTTATTTTACCGCTATGACTTCAGTCGTCAAGATCGACGGTGAACAGAAGCTAGCCCACTCCGTTTCCGATCTTTCCCTCCGGGAAGAGGTGCGATTCTTCACTTCAATTCATTTGCATCTGTTCATGAATCTGCCCTATTGTTCTGAGTTTCTGACTTGCTAGATTGAAGAAAGTTACATTTTTTATTTGACCCAATAACGAAAATATCTATTTATCTTTCTGGTAGAAATGAAAGGTTGTGTAAAAAACCTGTTGAAGAAATTTTACAGGTTTTACCTGATCTGATGCTTTCTGTAGGAAGGATTAGGTTTTTGTTTATTTGGGTGGGAGTGGAAGAAATTGATATTTGGAGTACTATATATGCTAGTTTCAGTAGTTGATGATTAAGTAATAATGGGTAAGAGATAACTTTGCAGAAGGAGATGAAAAGCAAATTTGGTTGTGATGAAAAGGGCTATGGGAATCATAGTGGAGTTTGTGCTATATGTCTGAATAAGATTGCACTGCAGGAGACCGCACTCGTAAAAGGTTGCGAGCACGCCTACTGGTTTGTCTGATCCATCTCTTTTGTCAAGTTTCTTTGTTGTTCCTATGCTTTTCTGTTTCCTTTGAACTCGGGAGATTACACATTCTGGCTTTGGAGCTGAGTGTTGCTGCCATTCGTTCAGCTTCAGCTCACTGAGCACACAACATGGGTGCTGCTTGGCAAGTCGGAGCTGAAATAATGTCGTTAATACTCAGGGTCCACACAATAAGTGGATACAGCCATTATCATGATGCAATATTGATCATCTCTGAAGCTATGAGATATATATAGCTTGTGAGAATTTTCACAGAAACATTCTCGATAAGTTGCTATGTGAAGTTAGTCATGGGGTTGATGGAAGATTTCATGTACTACCTACTCTTTTGATTCTCTGTCTCTAGTTTTGACTATATTAAGCTCTGCAGATTCAGTACCAAACACCAAATTGTGTTCACCAATTTCCTTCCATCACTGTCGTTGTTGGTATATTTAATTTGAAGATCCGTATGACTAAGATCTGTGTTGATATGCAAGCCTACTTTAGAGTTTAGTCCTTCTCTGTGTTCAATGTTTCTGGATGAGAATCAATCTTTGCTTATCTGTCTTGTATATGATCTTTGTTTTTGCAGTGTAACATGCATCCTCCACTGGGCTACGTACAAGGAACATGTAACGTGCCCTCAGTGCAAACATCCATTTGAGTCCTTAAATGTCCACCGTTCACTTGATGGCCGGTATGTCTTCGGATGACCCTATTCGGTCTTCTGTTTCCTAATCTTGTTTCGTTGATTAGAATAAGAACGCATTTTAAAAGCTCGACTAACCCGCTAATTTTCACGTCGTCCAACTAAAAAAGTTGAAAACTTTTTCAGGATTCATGACTACATGTTCGAAGAGAGCGTATGCCTTCTCCTCAGAGCTGCATGGTTTACCCCTGTCGCTGAGGAAACCAGTTCAACCTGTGAGACATATGATGATCTTCTCGAGTATTACTGTTCATATGAAGAAGAAAACGAGGAGGTGGTTTATTACCCTAGTTCCTCGAGCGTCCGCATCTGTAACCGCAGATGGGGTGATAACGGATATGTAAGGGCAGGTAGGCAAGAAGCTCGGCCAGCCCATCGGCCAAATGTCCCGGACCCCGGAGCTGGCTCCTCTCGTGAGCCTAAGATGAAACGGGTTGCTAAGAGCACGATTGGGCGACGAGCAAAGAGGACACTTAAGCGTGAAGCTGCTAATAAAGCAGTTGCAGCTGGAAGGCAAGAGCAAGAGGAGATCAGTTCAGAGAAGTTGGGAGGGAATTGATTCCTAAAGAGAGAAGTGTTTACCACAAAGCTTTAGACATTATATGTTTTGGACAATGGCTGTACATTACTAGTGTTAGATGACTACTTCTTGGACCTGTAAATTACTGATTTGATGTACTTATTTATTTTCTGACAGTGCAAATGACTTGGAGTAGGAATTAAACTCAAGATTTCTATAAATCATAATAGTTTTAACCTACAACTTAAGATTAGATAAAGATGAACTAAAATTAAAATTTTGCTATATACTCCATCAGATTCATAAAAATTGTAGAGTGACTCCAATTTTTACCAAGTTACATAGTAAAAAAACAAAAACAAAAAAATCAAATTATTTTTATATTAAATTATGATAAGGTTATGAATTATTTACTTTTAAATGTTAAAATAATTCATTAAAAGAAAATATAAATTAAATATTCTAAAATAATAAGTAAAAATTGCATTTTTTCTATGGGACGAATAGAGTAGTTGTTAATTCAATAGTGTTAAAGAGTAAAACTTTAGTTCAATAATGATAATGTGAAAAGTTAAAAAAATTAGTAATTGATTATCATTTCAAATAATTGTTAAATTAAGGGGTGACCTAGCTACACTCCAAAATAGTTAAGGGTGACATGTACTCACCTACATGTATGGCGGTATGGGTTCACTTATACTGCTGCAGTCTGAACTCATCCGCATCGTAACGATATCCAGTTGACAACTACAACGGTCAGGGTTACTAGTTAAGGAGGAGGAAAGGAGAGAATCGTGTTGGGGTTGAAATGATAGAGTTGAAAATATCAGTGACAATAACAATAGTTAATTTTAAAGTTCTCAACGGTTAATGGGATAGTTGAAAATTTCGCTAAATCTCAGAGAGGTGACCGGTGACGGAGCCACATGTTATGTTGGGGATGGGGGCATGCCCCCAAAAGTTTTATAAATTAATAGATATATAGTAGTATTAATATATTAATTGAGATAATAATTAATTTTTTTATATTTATATAAATTGTATAGTATTTTTTTAGTAATATATTAGTAATTAAATTTTTTAGTTGGACTTAATTGATTGATCAAGTTCACAAAATTATACTTCATCCGTCCCTATTTAATAGTTACGTTTGATTTTTGAAATTTTGTTTGACTTATTTTTACTAGGAAGAAGTTTCTTAAAAAATTTAAAAATAATATTTCTAAAACTTAGACACATTAATTTATCTTATGTATATATACATAGACACATTAATTTATTTTATATAACTATTAAAAAGGAACGGAGAGAGTATCAATTTAGCCCAATAAATAATCTATTAATTAAAAATGTCAAATATTTTTTTTTGTTATCATTTAATCTTATTTTTGTATCAATTATTGATCTCCTTGAATAAAAAAATCATGGCTCCGTCATCGGAGGTGACTGAGGTTTTCGAGAATAAATGAAAAACCAAAGGTTTTACTTAACTCAAGTTTTTTTTTTATTTATTTATAACTTTCCCATACTTTTTTTTTCCAAGCTATATGTCGATTGGCTTTTTGGATCTTTGAACTTTTTGAAGCTTATAGGGGATTAATACGTTAAACATAACAAATTTGAGGACTAGCTCAATGAAAATTTTAACAAGACCTATTTTGATCGCATAAATCAGAAACATAGGGATGGAATTATATTGTCTTGAAGCTATGGTGAGAGTGGAGGAAGATGGAACCTTGTGGGTCCTCCATATTTGGTCAGTCAGTGGAGAAAATACACTTAGTGGAACCTGCATTGTCAAAGCAAACACCCCAAAATTATACTCTACCCACGTGTTATTATTATTGAAATATATTAAGTGAATAAGTTATTTTTTTTAAAAAAAAGTTTTATATTAATTTAATAAATGAAAGAGGGAAATAAAGAAATAATTGAGTAAATTTATGTGTAAAAATTTATTAAATGAAAAAAATATTTTAATAATTTTAAGATAATTTAATAAAAATAATATTTTAATAATTTTAGAATGGAGATGGTAATCATCTCATACTCAAAATTTATAAGAATAAGAATTGTAATTATGTCATTCTTTCATAAAATGTACTAAAACATAAATTTAATGGTACTGAATCAGTAATCATTCAGGACTTTATAAGGAAAAAAAAAAAAGGATAAAAAACATAAACATTTCAAAATTAAATTTTACGTTTCTCTCACACAATTCCTCTTTGTTTTAAAAAATACAAACTTTTATTTACTAAAGAACAAAAAACACTGGAAGTCTCAGAAAACAAACATTCAGTAAAATACAAGCTTCTTGTGTTCTTTCTTGTGATTCCCACCAACCAGGCAACCACTACACCCACCTCCTCAACTTGCAAAAAGGAAAGACCTTAAAATTCCACTGTAAGTCTCTCTCTTGCCTCAGCTTCCGCAGAAATTCATGGCCTGTCTGTCATTGTTGGTTTATAAAGTAACCAAATTGGGAAGAAACAGCCAAGAAATTTTAGCCTTTTTTTTTTTCTGAGAAAAATCTGATCTTGATTTTGTTTTTGATCTATTCTGTTGTATCATGTTAATGTTCATGTCAATCTTACCTTTCACTTACAAACCCTTCTCCCAACTCATTGTTTTCTAGTTTTTAAGAATCTTCTGAGATTAAAAGGTTCTTTTTTTTTTTGGTTTAATTCCCTTAAAGATCAGACCTTTAGCTTCAAACCATTCCCTCAAAGTAACCAAATGGGAAGAAACAGCCAAGAAATTATAGCCTTTTTCTGAAAGAAAAAAAAATAAAAAAATATGTTCTTGATTTTGTTTTTTGATCTATTCTGTTGTATCATGTTACTGTTCATGTCAATCTTACCTTTCACCTCCCAACTCAAAGTTTTCTACTTTTAAGAATCTTCTGAGATTAAAAAAGTTTTTTCTTTTTTTGGTTTAGTTCCCTTAAAGATCAGACCTTTAGCTTCAAACCAATCCCTAGAACCTGATCACTTCTTCATGTATTCTTTTTGAAGGGCCATCTGGCTTCTGGTACAATCCCAATTTGATTCCACCCTCCATGGAAGATACAGAATTGGGTTGTTCTGAATTCTCAGCCATTCTAGATATATATGTCCATCATGCTAGGAACATCCACAATATCTGTATTTATGAGAACCAAGATGTTTATGCCAAATTCTCCCTCACTTACAATCCTGATGAGACTCTTTCCACCAGAATCATCAATGGAGGCGGTAAGAACCCAGTTTTCGATGAGAATTTGATGATGAAAGTCTCACAGGTAGATGCAGTTCTGAAATGTGAGATCTGGATGCTGAGTAGAGCTAGAAACTTAATGGAGGATCAGCTTTTAGGGTTTGCTTTGGTTCCAGTCTCACAGATTGCTGGCAAAGGAAAAGTCACTGAAGATTACAACCTTTCTTCAACTGAACTCTTCCACTCCCCAGCTGGGACTGTTAGATTGACTCTTTTTCTGCACACATCTGCACCTCTTAGTCCCTCCACCAGCTCAAACCTCATGACTACTTCAATATCATCAGAAGTTGTAATCCTCCACAGGAAGAGTCCTCATGAGGAGGCTGTTTTAGACCCGGTTGAGTTTTCGAGGATCGAGTTCCCTGATATTTACACTGTGAGGGAGAATCAACAGATGGTTACTGAGTGTTTCAATGGAGGGTTTGGGTCATTTCTTCATCTGAGTGCTTCTGATGATAATGATTGTGAAATGGGGGCAGCCAGTTCATCTGAGGAACAACAGCATTCTATGCTCCTGAGTTCAACTGCCACAAGCCTGAGTGATGAGAGGAACTCAGGTGATTCATTTGAGAGAAAACCTGAATCATTCAACTCTCTCACCACAACTGATAGTACTAATCAGACCCAAGGTGCATATCCAGAGACTCCGACTTCCAGGAAAGAACCCCCCGGGGTTTGCAAAGAGGAGCCGGATCATTACACAAATAGTGGTGTGAATGTTGAGGCAGAGCAGGCTGCAATGCAACAGCAAATAGTGGACATGTACAAGAGGAGCATGCAGCAGTTCACTGAGTCATTGGCAAAGATGAAGCTCCCCATGGATCTAGGCGGAAAACTGAAATGTGAAGATCACCATGATAATAGCAGCGTTGTTCAAAACCGTACAGGAACGGAATTGGAGAAGGAATCAAAGAAGAAGGATGGATCAAGAGTGTTCTATGGTAGTAGAGCATTTTTCTGAACTAATTCAATGACATGTTTCAAGTATGATTTTCTTTTGTTTGATATGGGAGTTCTAGCATATTGGAAAATTTTATGTTTAATATGCAAACAATTATAAATACTACTTCTTATGTTTAATTTTTCGTAATTTATTGTGTCAACATGACTTCAGGCAACTGGTAAAAGATTATGAACTAACTTCAAGCTAATGTTCTGTACTAAGCACTTATTAATCATTGATTGAGTCAAATTGTCTTTTTGTTGCTTCTTTGTAAAGGGTGGAGAAAGATCAACAATTCGCCCTAAAAGTCATGATTTAAGGTTGAAAGGAATGTAGAAATAAAAGCTTTTTGTTTGAACTCAGTCTGGTGGTACCATATTTCAGTGGTGGTGATGGTGGTGGGGGCAGAGAGACCCATTTTCATAAAGATGCCCTACTGGTGTAGTTTGCAAAATTCATACGAATTAGATTAGGTTGTAACATCTAAAAATTTGATAAAGCAAACAATGATACATGCAAAAAAAAAAAAACAATTTTTTGTCTAAAACATTTCATAATTTATCAGTTAAAACTTAGTGGTCAATGCGCAAAGAGTAAAAACAAAAGTTAAATGAGAGGATTAGTCCCTTCGACAATTTAAAAAATAAAATAAATAAAACACAACAAATTAAGATGAGGTGAAGCAATTTGATTATCGAATGTAATCAGATGGACAAATATTTGGGTGTTTGCAATGGCTAGACACAAGAGTCTTTCTATTTATAATAAAAGTTAACCTAATCTAAGCAATAGTCCTAACTCAACTAGGAATTGGTTATAACTTGAAAGTAGAAATCCTAATAGAAAGCAAATAACGGAAAACGGAACCAATAAATTAGTCCAAAACCTATCCTAATTCTGCAACTATCAGGAAGCTCTTCTCTGTTGCGTGTTGGGCAAGACAGAGACTTCCTAATAACACTGTCTCCCCTTAAACTAACTCCAATTTTGAAGTTAGTTTAGCTCATCTACTGGCCTTACTCCAAGTTGATCCCTTAACTTCAGAAATGCATCAAGCCTCAGTGGTTTAGTCATCAAATCTGCAATTTGGTCTTGACTGCTACAATGCTCCAACACTACTTCCCCTTCTTTGTTGAGATCCCTTAGAAAGTGGTATCTAACGTCTGTGTGTTTACTTCTACCATGTAATACTGGATTTTTAGAGAGTTTAATGGTAGAACTGTTATCACACATGATGGTGATACATCCATTAATTTCATTACCAATCTCCCTCAAGATTCTTTTTACCGATAGTGCTTGACATGCACAAACAACTGCTGCTATAAACTCTGCCTCAGTTGTGGACAAAGTCACAATTGGTTGCTTCTTGGATAGCCATGCTACTGTTACAGAACTGAGAATAAACACATAACCACTGGTGCTTTTTCGATCCTCTAAGTCCTTTGCATAATCATTGTCTGAATATACCAACATTTCCTCTTGTTCACCCTTCTAGTAATGAATTCCATAGTTTACTGTCCCTTTTAAGTGTAGGAGTAATGCCCAGAATCCAATCTGCGGTGATATGGTTTTCGGACATGAATCATATTATTTATATAGTTCAATTATTATGTTAGTTTGGATTTATGCGTTAATCAAATAA